>QEOT01123168.1:0-29222 GCA_003123785.1 Pterocarya stenoptera | reverse complement strand
TCCTCCTCCGCTGCAGCTGCGTCTTGGTATTGTTGATACTCTGAAACCAAGTCATTCATGTTACTTTCGGCCTCCGTAAACTCCATCTCGTCCATCCCCTCCCCAGTGTACCAATGCAAGAAAGCCTTACGCCTAAACATGACAGTGAATTGCTCCGAAACACGCCTAAACATTTCTTGAATCGAGGTGGAATTCCCCATGAATGTGGAAGACATGCTTAGCCCGGTCGGTGGGATGTCACAAACACTAGATTTAACATTGTTAGGTATCCATTCAACAAAGTAGGAGGAGTTCTTGTTCTGTACATTGATCATCTGCTCATCTACTTCCTTAGTGCTCATTTTGCCACGGAACATTGCCGAGGCTGTTAGATACCTCCCGTGGCGCGGATCAGCGGCACACATCATGTTTTTGGCATCCCACATTTGCTGAGTGAGCTCAGGGATCGTGAGTGCACGATACTGTTGGGAGCCACGGGAAGTTAAAGGTGCAAAACCAACCATGAAGAAGTGGAGGCGTGGGAAAGGGATCAAATTGACGGCTAGTTTGCGAAGATCAGAGTTGAGTTGGCCAGGGAAGCGTAGGCAACACGTTACTCCACTCATAGTTGTTGAGATAAGATGATTGAGATCACCAACTGGGACACAAATATGCATATTAGAGAATGAGGTTTGCTATCCAGCTGCCTACGCATACTATACATGTTTTAATTTTTTTCTTCTATATATATATCTGCTAAACTAATTGAGTTCTTGAACTCATCATCGCTACCCCAAATACTCGATGACGGAAAAAAAATAAAAGCAAGTGTGTTGTGTAATGACGATTAATAGAATTTTTTTTCTAGAGAATCAACATAATTACTAAAGCCTAATGAAGATGTACCTGCATATTTATAATCTATATATAACATAAATAATTTTCAAAACAAGAGCTTTGCTTCTCATGTTTAGCCATGCCATCGCATCACTTTTATAAAGCCTAAAGGTTTGCGACCATTTATTGTTTGCTATTTTTTTTTTTTTTGTACAAGCTAATTTTATTAATATTAAAACTAAATTTATTAAATGAGAAATAATGTATCTAATTATATTAGTAAATTTCATTTAATTTTTGTTTCCTTAACACGACTCTTTGGTTTTCTCAATTTATATGTTTTTGTTAAATAGAATTTTTCATTAGTATAACTCTTTATGGTCAGAATTAGTTTAGCATTCCATATAAAAAAGATAGCTATATATTTTTCCCTCTCTATACTCAAGTTACATATATACAAAAGATCAGATCAGTAAGCTGGAGAGGGAAGTAGTACTTCAAGATGCTAAAACTGATACTCTTCATAGATTTTATTTATTATATAATGATATAGCATGCTAATTACTTAGTTAAACATGATATTTTTTGTTTAATAAATATAATTAATTTGGTGTATCAACAACTAGCTAGAAGAATATTAATACATGCATGCACTACATTATTGTCCAATCATTGAGGGCATGTTTTAATAAATATATATATATGTATATATAGATGGCATTATTGGTTTTCAGATAGAAAATATATAAGTACTCATAATGGGACCCCCAAAAAAGCAAAAAAAAAAAGGAAAGTGGAGTTATTGACTTGATGATTGATTGCTCTTAGACCTTTTAAGTTTAATCTTAGGACTCATCAAGTCGTGCTTATCTTTCCCAATATTGGCTGCTGCAAATTTTCACTATTATGTAAAATAAAACTGAGTTCCCGTATATACAGTTATTTTTGTATAATTTTTACGTACTTCATTAATGTGATTGGTCAAAACAGTTATTTTATATTAAAAAATGATATAATCAATCATATTAAAGGAGTGCACAAAAGAATATGCAAAAATCACTGCATATAGAATTTTTGGTATAGAAATAGGGAGTTTCTGCTTACAGCTTGGATTTGTGAGCTTGAGTGTTCGGAAACAAATGTCGTAGAGGGCTTCGTTGTCGAGGACCATGCACTCGTCAGCATTCTCAACAAGCTGGTGTACAGAGAGGGTTGCGTTGTAGGGCTCGACCACAGTATCAGANAGTGCACAAAAGAATATGCAAAAATCACTACATATAGAATTTTTGGTATAGAAATAGGGAGTTTCTGCTTACAGCTTGGATTTGTGAGCTTGAGTGTTCGGAAACAAATGTCGTAGAGGGCTTCGTTGTCGAGGACCATGCACTCGTCAGCATTCTCAACAAGCTGGTGTACAGAGAGGGTTGCGTTGTAGGGCTCGACCACAGTATCAGAGACCTTAGGCGAAGGGAACACTGAGAAAGTCAACATCATCCTATCAGGATATTCTTCCCTGATCTTTGATATCAGCAGTGTTCCCATCCCAGAACCTGTCCCACCTCCCAGTGAATGGCAAATCTGGAAACCTGCAGTGCATGAAAAAACAGTATTACTTTAAAGTTTATTATCAAATCATGTCATGTCAAAAACTTCTACATTCGATCGCAATAGAAAATGTAACATGCTCGCAATAGAAAATGACATCATGGTATACGTACCTTGTAAGCAGTCGCAATTCTCGGCCTCTCGACGAACGACATCAAGAACCGAATCGATCAACTCAGCCCCCTCAGTGTAATGCCCCTTTGCCCAATTGTTTCCAGCACCATTTTGGCCAAAAACAAAGTTATCAGGTCTAAATAGTTTGCCATAAGGACCTGTGCGCAAGCTGTCCATGGTGCCAGGCTCAAGGTCCATTAACACGGCTCTAGGGACGTACCGACCGCCACTTGCTTCATTGTAGTAGACATTCACCCTCTCCAGCTGAAGGTGAGAATTCCCAACATAACTTCCTGTGGCATCAATGCCATGTTCATCACACATAACCTCCCAGAATTTGCCACCAATTTGGTTACCACATTGGCCTGCTTGAACGTGAAGGATTTCTCTCATTTTCTTGATGGAATAGTACTGAGTTTGTATGAAACGGGAAATGGGTGTTTCTCTGTGAAGATTTTTGGATAAAAAAAAAGCTAAAGAAGTGAAGAGAAATATATAGTGCTTTAAGATCAGGCGGTGAGTCAAAAAGAAATAAATGGTGATGGCCTTTTGTAGGTGCAAGAGAGATGGGAACTTGAAGCTGGCATGGAGATGGATATTTCTGTCTATCTTTCCCAGAAAGAAAAATTAAAAAAATTGAAAAAAAATAATAAGGTTCAATTAATAATTTCATGTGGGCTTGTTTGGAGGATGCCATGTCAAACTCCAACAAGAGTCGTGAGCTGGATGTTGGGAGGTGACAACAAGCTGGCCTTGTTTCAGCTAAAAATTACCAACCCATCCTCTTTTAATTGATTCCCCATCTGTTACTAAGATTTAAGACTCCATAATTTGGTTCTCACCCTCTTCCTTAATCTCCTTACCTCAATGATTAGACATCATGTTCTCTAATTAATTTTTTTCTTTTAATTATTGAAAAACCTTCCACATCAGCATGTATACAAGTTTTTTTGCCTTTTTTTTTTTTTATGACTATAATAAGTTCATTCACAAACAAATAATGTATTTATTCACTTATTATGTTATTTTAAACGGTGGAACTGATCTCAATTAATTTGTTATCCACAATTTTGCATCATCTGGACATGGCGAACACCCTTCCAATAAAGATTTGGCGACATGTAATAGAGAAATGGCGGATATCATGACAGTTTACCACCCGCATTTAGAAAGCATATATATCCATAATAGTCATAACAACAACGTAAGGTGTACATCTGATCTTTCTAGCATTAACATGAAGGCAAATCATGGTTATGGAATTCTCCTATTGGGAAGTTAATCATTAACTTCAAGGTGTTGATAATAATGCCAAACATTCTACATGTAATTAGGTACGTCATCACACTTTGCAGACTAATTGCAGAAAATGGATCTTGTTGCAGAAATGGTGAACACATAAAGCAAAGCTATCATTAAAAAATGAACAGTAAAGTTCTAAAAACATTAAAAAGGGGAACTTTGGTGATCAAGTTGATGCAGATAAGGTGATAAAATATAAAAATGGCAATTAGTTTATGTCTTTTAGGGAAATATTTAGGTACATATTGGTAATCTACAATAAGGTGAGGACAAGGAGAGCAAGAGAGAGGGAAGCCTCAATTATGAAGGTCATGGGAATCCCCCCTGCCAGTCCTCAAATGACTTATTTCTTTCTATCCATCTCTTTCCAGTACCCCACAAGGACTAGTTGGTTACTTGCTGGTGGAATCCAATGTTACACTCCATTGAACTATCCTAATCATAGGGAGATTACAATCATGTAATCTCTCCTTACAAAAATTGAGAGAGAGCATTTATATTTGAATAAAGAAAAGGAAAAAAAACCACATCAAGTCTGGCTTCCCTTCTCTTTTCCTTTTTGTTTTTCCCCGTGGTATACTTGACAAAAGGGAAAACTACAATAAAACAGATGGATGTTTGGATTCAAAAACACTCTCATCTCATCTTATCATTTCAATTATAATTTTTATAAACTTTCAAACAAAATATAATAAACAAGTCAACTTTTTCAAATCCCAAAACGAATTAACAAATTATATTTTAACAATATTTTATTCAACTTTCATCTCTTCTCATCTCATCTCAACTCAACTCACTATCCAAACCATCCGTTAGGATGTCACAGTAGTGCTTCTTCAAAACGTGCGGTTAGAGCAGAGTTTTCAACGTATTAGTAGATACTCAAGAGTGGGTATGAAAATAAGAACAAGGTAGGCTGTCCAAATCTATATTTATCACCCTATGATGTTAGAATGTTCCCTCTACAGCAACACCATACCAATCAGTGCAATCACTCCAGCTTAGGGGGAGAAAAAACCTATCACTCCGGTAAGATGAACTTGACAAGCACCTTGTTCATATAATTCTAGGAATTCATACAATGATACAACACCGTCTAAAAAAGGAGTTCATGATCAATAACCCCTGTTTAACCCACAACAAAAGATAATTGAAAGTTACACCTATTGTGTAGCGTACTATCACCATTTAATTTGAGTGAAAGAATTCTAAGAATATACTCAAATAGAATATTCAAATAATCTTCTCCCAAAAATCTGGTGCAGTAGCCAAAAATATCCCCACCTCACCTATTATAATTGAGCTATACCTTTGCCTTTTTTCTTATGTATTTTTCTAGAAGAGAGAAACAAAGAAAAAAGGGTTCGAGAGAAAGAACGTATTCACCAGAATAAAACAAAACCCTGTGACATATGATTATAATGGTATGGCAGAGAATCACTGGCAGGAAAAGGAGCACATGGCACACGTTGGTAGCCACATGGCTCCTAGACAACCAAGATAGGGGATGAGATAATAAACTTTAATGACATAATCATAGACCCAAAGAGAGGATGTGAGAAATTAGGTACTTAGACTAGTCACCGGAATTCCAAGTAACTGGAGTGACAGCACAGTGCTATCAATAATGGAAGTTTGCTGCCAAGGATCACAGACTAAAGGGGCCCAGGTGCAATAGCACTGCCATGTGGTTGTTGCTGAGAAAGACAAAAGCGGAGAGGAAGAGAAGGGGAGGAAGAATTCTAATGTCTTGAAGCCCATGTACGATTTTTGTAGGCTAGCAGTAACAGAATTGTTATAAGAATCCATGTTGCTATTCTTGCTAGCTGTTGGAATATAATACCAACCTTTTCAATACTTGATTGTTTATAAAAAATTACTCTTATGGAATCACAGAGGGGTGCAACTCAAGCATGCAAGAAGTATATAAGAGAAACACTCACTTAGGTAGAGGGACAAGAACACATAACACTAGTTGCTATTTTGGATGTTTGGATTAACCTCTCTCAATTAACAGGTGTCAACAACTTGTAAGCATTCGTGAGACAAGATGACCAGTGTTGATCTGGTTCATTCTATGAGAGTTGCATGAGATGTTAAGTATAAAACCACAAACTAAACCTAGCTTGAAATAAAAATCAGGATTACACAAGAATTCAAGAAAGGTTTTACACACAAAAGGACCCACTAGTCCCACAAGAATCTGATTCACCTCAGTAGAGTAGCTCCTCAAAAACAGGATCTACAGTCTGTCTCCATTTCCCGTGATACAACTCCAAAAGTTTCTCAGCAGGTGTTACACCTCCCACAAGAATATCATCCATAATTAACACTAGGTCAAAATAGGTGATAGCAGGAAGAACTGAATGCCGTGGAAATTAAAATGAATAAATATATAAAAATAAATAGGAAATGACTTAGAAGAAGACATGTTGTGTAAGCATGTCTAGCCAAGGGGCATCTCGAAAATTTTGTTTATATATGAGATGTTGTGAACTAAAAGTTTTGAAAACGTTGCTTCATAAAGACAAACAAAATGCACAGAATTCATAACTCCAACTTCTTACAATTTTTTTTTATTGGCATCAGAAGTCCAGGAACAGCGTCCAGACTAATCCCAAGGGTGCACAAGCCCTCAGCAATGAGTTTCCCGCAAGTGCACCTCGGGTAATTCAAGGGGAAAATCCCTCAGTCTGATGGCCACTAGAGATTGTTTGCACCCACTCCAACTTTTTACATGCTTCTAATCTATTCTCACTCTTTACATGAAAGAAACCCAAAATATCATCTGAAGTTAAATTCAAGGATTAAGCAACCCATAATTCTTATATCAAGCTAGAAAGGAATTGGCATACATATAGCAATGAGATGGAGAGCTTAAGTTAGCATAACAGGCATGTAGAGGAACACAAAACACTACTTTGGTTGACCAGCATGCATACTTCACATAGTGGAATAAGTAGATAGTTAAAACACTAAAACGCAAAGTCCAAATTAAGATTTGTAAATCTAAACCTTAAGCCTTATTGGAGTAACTAACAGAACACTGGAGTAGAAATAAATAAAAATTAGGAGAATGTACACTTTCCTCTCTCCATCTAATGGATGTTCTTCACTTTGCACTCAAAATTACCAGAAATGGCATATTATTAGTTTTGGTATTTGGAGGGTGTACTGTGTTAGTTTTGATCATTTTTAGTGTAAATATTTAAATACCCGTTAGTTGGAGGGCGGAAAGTGTACCCCTTAAAATAATTAGAAGGAAGGCCTGAATCAGTACCTGTTCTAACTACTTCAGTTACCTCATTCAAGAAACCTGATTCCTTGCAGCCTCTCCCTTCCAAGCCATCCTGGAAGAGAAGACATTCTCATTCTTACAACAACAATAACTCAAAAAAAAATCTAACAAAACAGCAAGACAAGAACCGCAAAATACCCTTGCCCACTGTACAACATCTTCAGCAACATGCCTCAGTAACCCATCCCTAAAAGGTGTCTCTAAACCACTCTTTGGAACCTACTGAATATGTTTTGCATTTAGGTTGCCATCTTGACACCATAGAAAGAATGTAATTGGCATACAATTCATATAACACAATGATAGACAAGGATGCAATTTAACATACAATTCTGATTATGGATGAAAATTTCTGATGCTATTAGGGTAAACTGAGGTCTGTCAGAAAATTGTTCCGATAAAATAGATATTCACTGTGTCTAGCTCCGCACACTATGTTTCCATCTTCATCCTTTAAGGTTTACTCAGCAAAAAAAAAAAAAAAATTCCTCCTCTAGTCTGATGCCAAGTGAAGCAACTTGAAGTATATAATAAGCATTAGTGCCAGACAATCTGGAACCCAATCCCGATTTATTAAGTGATGATCACTCCAATGGGAGTTTCTCTTCCAACCAAATCAACTTCTTATCATGTCCAACACAAGACCTGTTTAATTAAATTAGAATTTACCTAGGGAAAGAAAATAGGCGACCCGCACCATAAGGTCTTTTTATTGAGAGAGAGCTTATAGACATTCGTCATATAGGATTTTCCAATTACCTTATTTCTCAGCATCCGTCTTTCTTCTGCAGTCCAATCGGCTGTCATGTCTAGAACTTTTTGCAGTGAAACCTCATTGTATAATATACCTACCTGCCATTTGATGGAAAATCATAATGAACCATCCTTAGTAAGAATAATATGTTTATAACATGATCTAAACAAGTCAGAACCTTTTTTTTTTTTTTTTTTATAGGTAATCAAGAAGTTTTATTCATAGAAATAGGCACAGCCCAAGTACGCAGGGAGTTTACATGAGAAGCCCCTAGGTATATAGTTTACATATGAAGCTAACATGCTTTTAGAGTACATTAACTACATCTGAGGTGACATTACAAGGGACTGCAGAAAGGGAAAAAGAATCTTTATGAAGATAAATTGCAATATTTATTGTTCCTAGACAACAATATAATAATTAAGATTGTGTAAAAAATGCAGCAAAGACATAATACACTGAGAAACTATACTGCACACATGTACAAAGAGGATTACAAACAGGCTAATTTTGCAAAACAGTCAGAGGTAAACTACCCAAAATGCAGGCAAAGCACATAACCTCCTCCATCAGCACTCCTCATCTCCAAGTACCTCTTCAGCCTGACCAGAAGAAAGAAAGTACGATGCCCAGTAAATTAGATTATAACATACAAACAACATGCAAATTTAGAAATTTGATGAGAGATGTATGTAGAACCTCAGGAAATATTGTCGTCAAATGATTCTCCCAATCATTGAGCGTTGGCAATTCACCTGGAATACAAGGAAGTTTCTCGGCCATAAAGTCCTGCAAAAAGGTAACAGAGAAGCCAATGTTACTTCTTGGCAAATGGATGGCTTCACTTCAAATTTAATTGTCTATCAAAATTGAACAAAAGAAGAGCATAGCTACAGAAAGAATTGAGTTACAAGATTTTAAGGATAGATGGAAACCCGGAAAGTCATTCCAGTACAGTCGATATACTTCTTTTTCCGGTACACGAAATACATTGGAACATCAAGAGCATAATCAACATACGGCTCAAACCGACATTCGGGAAAACAAAGAAAGAAATTAACTCGATGCATCAACAGGTAATACTGGGTTTAGAAAATGAAACCAGCAATCATTCAAGAAAACAAACGTACTTGACATGCAGGCATAGGCACTAACACATATCTGCTAACTAGTGGGTAGGTGGTAAGCCCTCTACATAATTCCATTGGACTCGGCCTTGTGGGTTTTAAGGGGTTTTCCTTCTACGACAGTTTGATGAAAGGGAAAAAAAGCACCTCAATGTAAGCTCTATATTTGTAGAATTGAAGTCTCATATAAGGGCCTTTTTTTTTTTTTTTTTGGGAGAAATGAAATCTCACTAATAACTTAGTATTTTATTGTAATTTTGATAATCATAAGAACAGTAGACGATATAATAGTTCATTAAACTTCCAAAACTCAGGGAACAAATGCAAATTAATGTACATTACGATACACTGAGAGGTTTCATGCATCGGACGGAAAAAAGCAATGGTACTGTGGTTTCATGCATGTTTATACGAACATGTATCCCAGCATAGCTCAATAATCCCAAGGGACGGCGTAGTGGTCCTGGGACAAGCCATAAAAACTGGACGTCCTAGGTTCGAAACTCCGCATTCACATCTTGAGGCAATTGAACTAGAGGAATTTTCCCTTGAATTATCATGCACTTACAGGAAACTTTTCCTCGAATTACGGCCTGTGCACCCTTGGGATGGGACGGGACTTAGTCCCAGACACCCGGTGCCATTACAGGGAACTTTCCCTTGAATTACGGCCTGTGCACCCTTGGGATGGGACGGGACTTAGTCCCAGACACCCGGTGCCATTACAGGGAACTTTCCCTTGAATTACGGCCTGTGCACCCTTGGGATGGGACGGGACCTAGTCCCAGACACCCGGTGCCACTAAAAATTAATAATAATTCACACAGCCGCATTCATGTAAAAAAAAAGGCCAGGAAAAAAAGAAAAAGAAGAAGAAGACAAACAGAGCATCACAATGAGTTGATAGTCCCACTGAAAATAAAATCACGGTGCTCATAAGTTTTCTTTCTCCATGATAATAAGAAAGAATGCCAAATTGCTGAAAGGTAACAGAGGTGGATTCTAGTGTAGTCATGACTGTTAACTCAGCAGGAGAGGGGAGCCAATTATGGCAATCCTTCATTCTGAACAAGCAAGGAGATAACTAATGCACCAAATCTTCAGTATAGGCAGAAGTGCACAAATCCTAGGATCTTCACTTCAAAGATAATTCAACTTGATGCTGATGATTCATGTTAACTAATGCACCACACAAACAAAGTTCAAAAGACACTAAGAAACAGAATATTAGTGGAAATATTGAAGTCAAGAAAGAGCAAAAACATCTGTGCTATTTTATTGATAAGTGAAGAATTATAAGAGACAAAAAGAGAGAAGGGGAACTAACCCAAAGGAGTCATGGAAAACAAAAGGAAGCATGCCAGTTCGATTATTATCAGTATCAATTCAAATGTGGCTGTTCAAATAAGAAAAATAGAAAAGGAAAGAATTAATACATAAGTCCAGAGGAAGCAAACAGTAGAGATGGAAGGAAACAACTAGAAGAGAACGTTTCGAAACCTTCTCATGCTGAGAGAACCATTTGGCTTTCCCTCCATGGAAGGTGAATTTGCAAATAGAGCTGTTGCTATCTGTTTTATTTGTAATAATAGTAAGTTGCCAAAACATTAGACAAATTTCCACTGAAGACAGAAAGGACCAAAGTTTCTCACAGGCTGCAAAGCAAGACCAGCACGACATTTCTTGATCATGTCAGCTTCAGAAATGAAGTCCAGATTAACCTATAAAAAGTAAAAATTAATATGCATCTCTTTTTTAGTCAGAAAATATTCCTTTTCCCCGAAAATTATGAAACCTTGCCAATTTTTATTTGGGTGCTTTAAAGTGACCTGATTGTGACATACGAACATTCATGAAAATAATAATAATAATAATCTCACCTGTACAGTGCATGTCCTAAACATCATATCTAGTCCAAGTGTCCCAACTTTGGGCATGTAAGTTCTCATAATCTCGTACCTTCCCTGAGACAAAATATTCTGTCAGTATGCGAGTATTTGAGTGTCCAACAGGGAATTATAAAACATAGAACGGAGAAGCTTGGAATTGTTAAAAGGCTAAAATATTCGACAGGGACTCAGCAAAGCACTTGAATCTGTTACTCCTAGGCTAAAATATTCGACAGTATATTAAAAAACTTGTACTTTTCCATTTTAATATGTCTTCAGTCCCCACTTAGACTCGAAACCAATTCCCATTTCCTCGGCAACAGCTTTAGCCTATTAAAATGCAGCAATTGAAGACAACTGATAAGCTCAAAAGCATATAATAGATGATTTCCATGAGATATAGCAAAAAAGGCAAAAGCCCTAACTTCTATTTATCTCAATGTGCAGGAGCAAGATGCCAATGACAATGGAGGATAGTGATGATAGTCATTATATAATAATATAACCTGAATATGCATAGGCATCATACCAATTCATTTAGAAAAATTACACAACATACTTCAACCCAAGACCAGTTCAGATATATCTTAAGTTGAGAACAAATAGCATGAAAAGAAAACTAGGCATAAACAGAATATTCAGAAATCTATCCGAACATAATAATACCTTGACTGTCAATTTGTCACAGACTCAACATAGTCCACCTTATTTCTTCTCTTCAACAAAAATAATAAAAAGCATTCACAGGCCCCGACACAAAAATACTTCTCGTGCCTTGAAAATAGAAATAAAATCTTAATAAGCTGGAACACAGACCACAAAGAATTAAAAGTGGCAAACGCCTCACAGCTTTACCAAAAAACTGTCATCTCCTTATCCTTAATGGTTGAAGAACTGAAGTTTTTTTCCTTCTGATAAGTAAAAATCATATGACCATATGTTTTTTACTTTTGCAAAAAAAAATTTTTTTCTCAAATATAAACACTACTCGAATAGGTTGCTCTTGTGGCTTGTCAAAAGGGATTCTGAAATACTATGGACTAGAGTCGACATAAAATAGGATACCTTTTTTTATAGGTTAACATAGGAGACTTATAGAGAAAATACCAGAGAAACACAGCCAAAAGGCATAAAAGGAGTTTTAAAGGAGTTATCAATAGTGCAAGTTGGAACACTAAGATTACTTGCTAAGATTATGAAGTTCAGCGAACTCCATCAAGTTCGGAAAAAAAAAGTGTCTGTAACACCTGCCAAAGCACACATACTCTCAAAAAATAGAATTTGAGATTCACAACAGACGTCTCATGGCCTCAAAAATCAGAACATTTATCTTGATTACCTATCAAAAAAACATCAGAACTTTCTGTCTCTCCAAATCCTAAGTAACCAAGTGAACCAGAAAAGCAAAACATGATATTTGAGCACTAGGATTTCATCAAATAGGTAGAAACTTAAGTAATAGGTTAATTTTTTCTATTTACCTCGACACAAGTAAAAGAAGTTGCACTGAGTTGAAAGGCAAAGAAGATGGCCATTTGATGACCGCTAGACTTCAATATACTTTACTACTCACCCCAAGTGTGTTATAGCATATAACCATGTATTTTAATGTCAGCCAACCTGATAGAGGTGTGAATTAACCTCGGCACATGTCTGATGCAAAGTTTCAAGAGGTGCACCACTAAGCTCAAACTGACCCCCAGGCTCCAATGATATGCTTTGTTTTCCCTGGACCACAATAATATAACTAGTTTCTTTTGTGTGAGCAAATGAAAAGTTTCTTGATAGCTTCCTTAACAAGGATTCATCAAAGAAATTGTTGGAGTATAGCCTCTCATATTGACAGCATGGAATTGAAATCGAAAGAAGAAAAGTTAAAGGCAGAGAAGGAACTGAAGAATACTTAATTCTGTTATTCTGTTATGCAGTTATTTTCTCTATGTACTATAAATATTACAAGACTTTCATGTATTAGATATCAAGTAAACTCATTTCGTTCAGATCAAATTACATAAGTTTTTCATTCCTCCTCTGTTTTTCTTCTGCTTATCAATTCTCAACATGGTATCAGATTAAAAATCACGCTTTCTTCCGCATATATTTTTTCTTCTTCTCTTTCTCTTCTACTTTTGCAATCTGCATTGCAAATTCTGCTCAAGAATTTTTCTTGAGAATCTTGCTTCTCGGTTCTTGCATTTTCTTTGCAATTCTTGGTAACATGACAGAACAAAATTCTTCCAACTCTTCAACATCTCTTCGTACTCTTAACCCTTCAGATGATTCTTCTAGCCCATACTATCTTCATCCTAGTGATAATCCGGGATCTCTCTTGGTCTCAGAAGTCTTCGCAGGAGATAACTACATTGCTTGGAGTCGCTCGATCACCATTGCACTTACTGTCAAGAACAAGGTAGCTTTTATTGATGGCTCCATTACTGCTCCTCCTATTCATCAGCCCATTAATCATACTGCTTGGCTTCGTGCCAATAATTTGGTACTCTCCTGGCTCATGAATTCTATTTCTAAAGATATTAGAAATAGCTTGCTTTATGTTGCATCTGCTGTAGATCTCTGGAATGAATTAAAAACAAGATATTTGAGAAGTGATGGACCAAGGGTTTTCCACCTCGAAAAATCCCTCAGTTGTATAAACCAAGGTTCATCTTCGATTACAGAATATTTCAGTGCTTTCAAGACTCTGTGGGATGAGTATGTCAATTATAGGCCTTTTCCAACTTGTACATGTGGCAAGATGGCTTCTTGTACCTGTGAATTGTTCAATTTTCTGCTACTCAGACAGCAGTCAGATTACGTATTGAAGTTTCTTATAGGCCTGAATGACTCTTATGCCTCAGTAAGAAGTCAATTATTACTTGCTATTCCACTGCCTAGCATGGATAAAGCCTTTTCTTTGCTGCTTCAAGAAGAAAGTCAGAGACAATTGACTAATTACACAAGCACTGACACACATGCTTTGTTTGCAAAGCATTCTACTCAGCCTAATCAGACTACTCAGTCCAAGTTTTCTAAAGACAAATTGAAGAAGTCCTCACTACATTGCACTCATTGTGGCTACAATGGTCACACAATTGACAAATGCTTTCAATTGCATGGTTATCCTCCTGGATGGACTGGACCTAAGGGCAAAAGAAATCTTCCATCTGCACATGCAGCCATTTCAACTGAAGAGGTCTACATTAACAATAGTAACGAGAACCAAAGGTTTAGTTTAACTACTGAAGAATTTAAAAAGCTCTTAGCACTTGCCAATTCGAGTTCCTCTTCTCAAAACACGGGTACATCTACAGCAGCAGTAAATCTAGCCACTTCCTCTCACTTTTCTGGTAACCCCTTTAATCAATGTAATTCTGTCTCTACCAAGTTAAATTCTGAATTTTCTTGGATCCTAGACACTGGTGCAACAGATCATATGATCTGTTCACCTCTATTATATTCTTCTACTCCTAAATCAGTTACAACTTCTATAAATCTTCCTAATGGACAAACTGTTCCAGCATTATATACTGGAACTGTAAGTCTTTCTAGCACATTACATCTACACAATGTCTTGTGTGTTCCTTGTTTTTCATTTAACCTTTTATCTGTTTCTAAACTAACCAAAGAATCTAATCTTTGTTTATCCTTTTTTGATTCTCATTGCCTTTTACAGGACCAATCAATGAAGAAGATGATTGGGATTGCCTTTGAGAAACAAGGACTTTATTACCTATCTCAAGCTTCCTCGAAAGCTAACTCCTGCCAGCAATATCAGTTTAATTCTACACCTATTTTTGCTTCAGCCATTACTCACAATCAGTCAAACCTTTGGCACTACAGATTAGGTCATGTCTCAAATTCTAGAATTCCTTTTCTTAAACAAATAGACAATTCAATAACCTTTGATTGTACAAGTGTCTGTGAAATCTGTCCAATAGCAAAGCAGAAAAAGCTTTCTTTCCCTGTATCACAAAGTATGTCAAATAAAGAGTTTGAATTGATTCATTGTGATATATGGGGCCCATTTGCTACTATCTCATATTCTGGTTTTAAATTTTTTCTAACTATAGTAGATGATTTTACACGATGCACTTGGGTGTATATGCTTAAAAACAAATCTGAGGTCTCAACTTTGCTCCCAAGTTTCTGTAAAATGGTTACAACTCAATTTAATACTTCTGTAAAAATCATAAGAACAGACAATGGTTCAGAATTTATTCTTACAAAATTTTATAGTGAAAATGGGATTTTACATCAAAGAAGTTGTGTAGAAACTCCACAACAAAATGGAGTAGTTGAAAGGAAACATCAACACTTACTAAACACAGCTAGAGCTTTGATGTTTCAAGCAAACTTACCTTTAATTTTTTGGAGTGATTGTGTCTTGACTGCAGCCCATATTATAAATCGAATTCCAACTCCTCTTCTCCAAAACAAAACACCTTTTGAAATGTTATTTCACAAATCACCAAATTTTTCTCATTTAAAGGTTTTCGGATGCTTATGCTTTGCATCTACAATTACTAGTCACAGACAAAAGTTTGATCCAAGAGCAACAAAATGTCTATTTTTAGGATATCCTTCCAATGTCAAAGGTTATAAACTCATGGACTTAAACACAAACAGAATTATTATTTCCAGAAATGTTGTGTTTCATGAAACAAACTTTCCATTCCAAAATCTTCCAACTAATTCTGCCATACCTACCTTTCTATTTCCCCCTTCAGAATTTCAGCATAATTCATCTCATACAAATAATTCTATTCATTCTATCCCTTCTGATCAAAATAACTCCTCATTGAATTCTAGTGAACCAGATCTCTCTCCTTATATTGACAGCATTGATCAAAATGACTCAGCAAATTCTATCCCCACTGGTTCACATATCAGAAAATCATCAAGAATTAAACAAACACCAAAATTTTTGCAGGATTATTATTGTGGTAATGTGTCGTTGTTTCCTCATGCAATCAACTCATCTACCTCTATTGGTTGTTCCTCTAACACAGGTAATCTCTACCCTATATCATCTTTCATTTCTGTCAATCGACTTTCATCATCACACAAAGTTTTTTTAGCTTCAATATCTGCTATCACAGAACCCAAATCATATCAACAAGCTGCAAAATCACATGAATGGCAAGTTGCTATGAGAAATGAACTCAATGCTTTAGAGTTAAACAAAACCTGGGAACTTGTTACTCTCCCTAAAAATAAAAAGGCCATAGGTTGTAAATGGGTTTTTAAAGTGAAATACAAGGCTGATGGAACTATAGAAAGACATAAAGCAAGACTGGTAGCTAAAGGCTACACTCAACAAGAAGGATTAGACTTCTTTGATACCTTTTCTCCAGTGGCAAAACTCACTTCAATTCGATTATTGTTAGCTGTTGCTGCTATTAAGGGCTGGTATATTCACCAATTAGATGTAAATAATGCATTTTTACATGGTGAATTACATGAAGAAGTTTACATGGCAATACCCCCGGGTTTGGATGCTAAACAGCCCAATACAGTTTGCAAGTTGTTAAAGAGTCTTTATGGTCTGAAGCAGGCTTCTCGACAATGGTTTGCAAAACTCTCTCAAGCTCTCCTTCATTATGGCTTTACTCAAGGCAATTCTGATTGCTCACTTTTCATTAAGAAAACTGCCACTTCTTTCATAGCTTTACTAGTATATGTAGATGATGTTCTACTAGCTAGTGATAGTCTAATTGAGATTCAGCAACTCAAGGTGTTTCTGCATGATAAGTTCACAATCAAGGACTTGGGGCAGCTAAAGTACTTCTTGGGATTGGAAGTAGCCAGATCAAAATCTGGAATCTCTCTCTGTCAGAGAAAGTATACTTTGGATATACTTCAAGATACAGGTCTTACAGGTTCTAAACCAGTTGCATTTCCTATGGAATCTAATCTTAAACTTAGTGTAGATGATCCCAATCTTTATGAAGATGTCTCGGGTTACAGAAGATTGATTGGTAGACTACTCTATTTGACAGTTACAAGGCCTGACCTAGCCTATTCTGTTCAAGTCCTTAGCCAGTTTCTTGCTAAACCAGCCGTATCTCATTATCAAGCTGCCATGCGTGTGCTTAGATACTTAAAAGCAACACCAGGACAAGGGTTATTTTTTTCTTCATCTTCAGATTTACAGTTAAAGGCTTTTTCTGATAGTGATTGGGCAGGTTGCTTAGACACCAGGAGAAGTGTTACAGGATATGCAATCTTTCTAGGAGATTCTTTAGTCTCATGGAAATCGAAGAAACAAGCTACAATTAGCAGATCATCTGCAGAAGCAGAATATAGGGCTCTTGCAACCACAACATGTGAGGTGCAGTGGTTACTTTATGCTCTTCAAGATCTCGGTGTTAATCATTCTCAGCCAACAATGCTCTACACCGACAGCAAATCAGCCTTGTCCATTGCAACCAATCCAGTACAACATGAGAGGACTAAACATATTCAAATTGATTGTCATCTTGTTAGGGAAAAATTGCAGCAGAATGTTATAAAGCTTTTTTTTATTCCCTCAAGATTACAACTAGCAGATATCTTTACAAAACCTCTCGGATCACTGCCTTTCCATCATAATTTGCGCAAGATGAACCTTATAAATATACATGCTCATCTTGAGGGGGGGTGTTGGAGTATAGCCTCTCATATTGACAGCATGGAATTGAAATCGAAAGAAGAAAAGTTAAAGGCAGAGAAGGAGCTGAAGAATACTTAATTCTGTTATTCTGTTATGCAGTTATTTTCTCTATGTACTATAAATATTACAAGACTTTCATGTATTAGATATCAAGTAAACTCATTTCGTTCAGATCAAATTACATAAGTTTTTCATTCCTCCTCTGTTTTTCTTCTGCTTATCAATTCTCAACAGAAATCAACAGAAAAACTCTCAAGCCTCACCGTTCATCTTACAAAATATACACACAATATGAATGAAATTCAGATATGATAAACATATGAATGGTAAGCAGTTTACCTGTTTGAGTCCTATAATGTAGTCACCTTCCCTTATCTTCTCCCAATCAAATCTCTCAGCAATCCCATTCAGCAACTCTTCTATTTGTTCATATGTCATAAGGCGTGGAGTACCAAACTCAAAACCAAACTTCTCATGTTCTGCTCCTATTCTGCAATGACCATATGTCTAAGTAAAAATAAAATAAAAGTATTGATTTAAGAAATCCAATTTTATTTTTTAAGCAATCGAAGATTTTCTTAAAAGTATGCAATAGGTATGGTCCAAATACAAGAAGTATATAAGAGAAATGCGTTACTACAAGGATATAAGAAACAAGCTATTAAAGTCAGAAATAATGTAATCGAAGATAACTTGAACCAAATATAACGATAATCAATGGCGCACCGAGTTCTAGGCATGGTTAACTGCAAAGAAAAAATAAACAGCATAGAATTCATACAGGGGCCATTTAAATTAAACCATTCCTTGTAAATTTTGCATGAAGAAAATCTAACATAAAAAATTTAGGAACGTTTTAGTTTATAATTGCTAAAGCGCTGAGCTCAAAGCAAGGTTAACTGCAAAGAAAAAAAATAAATAGCATAGAAACATACTGGGAAATTCTGAATCAAACCACTCTTCAGCATTAAAAAAACTCATGCAAGAAAATATTCAATACCACATATTATGAAAGAACCTACATGATCATCTGTCCTAGGCCAAAGGGAATTTTTATGACAACGTCCAAAAAAAACATGATAGTGATGCAAGAAATATAGAACAGAATCAACTGATCAATTCATAATCAATCATGTAACACATTTGAGTAGAACACATGGCACAAGAATAGAACTCCCAAGAAAATATAGTGTAGAATTGGTAATTGCACCTCCATTTTTCCTTAGGCTTACATCCAGAGGCAAGGTAATCTACGAGATCTTCTTTTGTCAACGGCTTTGTAGCAATAACAGCATCCTCAGTAGGAGGACTTGCAGCAACAATAACGCGATGACCTCGATTGCATCCAAATCCAGAATCATTTATGCACAAAATCTGTTCCTTCTTGGAAGAATTACATGATGAGGACAAGAAACCACCACAAAGTTCCTTCATCTTTGATGCCTCCATGTGGTATGTCATGCTAACTACTACCCTTTTCCCAGCTTTAAATCTGGCTATTTCAGTGCGTATGGAATGTGATGGACTAGTCTGGGAAACAAGGGCCATCTTCAGCCCTTTACAAAACAGATTCTGTTGGTGAAAAATATAATAATATAATAAAAATTATAATTAAATTAAAACTAAAATGAAATCAGATTGAGGCATGGAAATATCGTTCTTTTTAAGAAGATTTAAACTTTCTGTAGTGTACAAAGTCTCAAATTAATCGGTACAGTAGAAATCTTCTTGATTTAATTCCTCCAGAATACAACAGCTCAACTGATCGTCGTATAATCCGAACCAACTCTGCACAAATAGTTGAGTCCAAAACTCCACTCAAAAAATACCTTTCTATATCTGAAAAATCTCTCAAAAGAAAATATACACACTTTTGTCTTTCTCAACTTCAAAAGAAAAATCTTTACTTCATACGAATCGAAAAGAAAGAGTGATACTCTTGAATAACAACCACTCACAGAAGCCCACCTCCATTCAATTTAAAAGCAATTCAAATACACTTGTAATTGTGCAATGAAGTGATGAATAAAGTAACGTATTTCCAAGAAATGGCACAATGAACTATCAGCCACTACTAAATTAAAAAGAATAACCCAACGGCAGAAACTTATGGATCATTAACTAAGAGCCGGTAAGAAATTAATTGATAAAGTCAAAGTTCAAACTGCTTGGTGAAAAACGGACGATAATAAGCAATTAAACAACAATTGAGCAACTAAAGCATAAATGCAAATAAAACCTTCAGAATGTTAAAAGACCGCTTGAAAACAAAAAACGGTTGGAACATTTAAGACCAAAACCATCCCCAACGGCAATGTTATCAATAAAGGAAAATTTATTATTTAAAAAAAACATACTAACATTCTTCCACTATTTTTTAATAATAATAAAAATAATAAAATAAGAGAGATACTTCCAGATAAAAAATAATTATTATGCATCATGAAGTATGCTCTGCATTGAACCCTCACTTAGTGAAATAACAACCTTTACTCCAGAGTCAGTAGTAGTCTCAGACTTGAACTATGACTACTTAGGAGAAATAAAGAATTATTATTCACACATAGTAATCCAAGTGTTGATATAAGCTTTATTAGCTAGCATATTACGGCCTTGTGCTTATCCCGGTTTCATGAGTATATTTGAGAATAAATCCAAATCTCATAGAGAGCAGCCCCACTCCCACACTCACATAAGTGACATCTGTCAAGAGTGTTCTTATAATTCTTATACCCTACTTATAAGAGCTACATAATTTCATTAAGAGTTTCTATCAAAAACTCATCCTCCACAATATTATAGGATAAATGCATTCACATTATAGGAATGAGAAATAAAATAAATAATACATTTCTTACGACCATCATATGATTCGTTTTTCTCATTGAACCCAGTTCTCAGGATCTCTAGTCCCCAAGTTGGGTATTCTCATATATGACTCATGAATTTATGAGTTTTAATCTCAAAGTTTTATTTAGTGGATTCACATTAATAACACCATCAATAAAAAAAAAAATCTTACAATACTGTATTTTTCTTCTAAAAGATATGGATTTACCATTATAATAACAATTTTGTACTCTACAAATTATAATAATACTATCACAATGAATTAATTGATTTTTTCTATAAAAGAATAAATTTCTCAACATACGAACAGCCAAAGTATGTAATAATACACTTAATATCGTAAAGCGGTTTGAAAATAGAATCTGAACGCGGTTAAATAAACTTTTAGTTATCGCATTAAGTCCAAGATTAATATCATATACATTTTAAAGAAAGCTAACGGCAGCAAATAACAAAGGCAGCCGACGTAAATAACATTTACGTTCACTTAGTACCCAAAAAGTCAACAATTTATGACTTTATTCTCAGAAAACTCAAAGAAAAGAAAACCTGTAGAAAACGTTGGGTAAAATCTTTTAAAGAAAAAATATTATTTTTTAAAAACTTGACTCCACTAATTTTTAGATTTAAAAAGAAATTTTCTTTTTCAAAAGAAAATACTCCTCACTTAAAAATTACTTTATTTCAATATGAAAAATTAGACTGTAATTTTTTATTTCATATCAAATAAAGACATAAACATGTGTGCCATAACATTTAAAAAATAATACACATAAAAAGAAACATTTTATACTTTATTCTCAACATTCAATTTAAACATCACATCATAAGCCTAACCTTTGCCCACAAAAATTTTATTTTTTGTAATCACATATTGATTAGATTCTATAGTTTGTTTGAAACCCGTTTTGTTGAATAAAAAATTTGACATCAAATTCTTCCTCATAGACGATGTATAGAACATATCTTTAAGTATCAATATACCTCTATAAATTTTTATATAAAAATTTAAAAAATTATAATAAGAATAATTATTTTTTTATTATTATTATAAAAGTGAACGAGTCGTTAGAATAATCCATAATCCATCACAGTGGAAGCCAGCCGATTCCGCTGAAAGTGAATGTGGGCGGCAGTTGGTAGGTATCTGTTGATTTTGGGATGAATTAAATGGAGTTCGAGCAACGGAACAAGAATGGTGTTTGGTCAAACATTTTCAATTCAGCTGCCTGCCAATCGGCTAACTTTAGGAACAATATGGGTGAAGACATGATGTTTTTATGAAATTTATTATAATTATAAAAAATCAAGAACTTTTTTTTAGAATATTTGGTGTGTCATATTTTTATTTTTAGAAAGGATATAAAAATGGGCAATTATTAACTTTTTGCTAGCCTTTTGTCATATGTATGAATGTAACCATTGTGATCATGTGGATAACAATGAAGGCTGCTATCCATCCTAGAGGCAATCAAATGAAGGAGACAGATAATTCAATGAGAGAGAGAGAGAGATGAAGATTGAAAGAGACGGCAAAATTTGGATATTTAGATTATCTTAATGAAATAATTTGAGTTAAAGATATTTTATTTAGTTTTAAAAAATTAGATGAAAAAATTAATAAAAAAATGTCAAAACGACGTTGTCATTGCCTCTCTCTCTCTCAATCGGGTCTGAGGGGGTGGGGAACGAGGGCAGGGGGAGTAAAAGAGAGAAAAAAAACTTAACCATCAGCATTTTCTATAGCGTTTTCTATTTTCAATTAATCTTAGAGTGTATAGGCTCTTAATAATAAGAAGTTTCCGCAAATGCATATCATGTAATTCAATAAAAAATTTCTCCTAAAAGTTATCTTTTGGTACCAAAATAAATGGATGAATGGTTTATTCGCGAAAATATTTTATACAAGTAAATTTATAAACTGATGTAATTTGATGGTGCGTTAAATTATAAAATTATTTTTATTATAATTTAGATCTAACGTATTGTATAAATTATGTCAGTTTGTGAATTTTCTTTTGTGAAATATCTTTATAATTATAACACTTCTCAAATAAATGTTTTCCTCAATTCATGTAAAGCTTGTTATTGAAATTTCTTAAACCAAAGATTAGGAGATACGTTTGATTGAGACAAATCTTGAGATTTTTTTTTATTTTTTTCCTGAAAAGTATTGTTGTTAGGTTTTGTGAAAATAGACAAGGTATTTGTGAGAATGATTAAACGAAGGGTTGAAATATAAGGTATTTTTAAAATTGAAAGAAATTTGGACTGAAGTTAGATTTTAAAAACAATGAGCAAACTAAACATGATTAGTGTATCTCATGTTACAGCAATTTGTTTATTTCCACTTGAACTTAAAGATTACATAGATAAGAGAGGATGATTAAACTCAATAAGAGAAGTATCCTTTTTTATTATTCAAATATAAAAAAGAATGAATAGTATAAGATTCGTATATCATGTCGACTAACATTTCAATCATTCATTTTGAGTAAAAAAGTAAAGAGTATCTCAAAATTTGTTTTATATTTCAAATTTGTTTTAGTTAATTATTATATAAGCAATGATAGACCCGTAAATTCTTCTTATACCTTTTTGCTTAGCTATATTTCTAAATGAGAGTATTTTGTATAAAATAACACTATAAATTATTTTATAAAAATATCAATTCAATTAAAATATAAATGCACAAATGGTTGTGAAAAAAGTTGCATAATTATCGTTAAAGAAGCTGAGAATTGCCAAAATCATGACACGACTTAACATTCTTGGATGATGAGATGATATAATAACTTCGTGAGTAATAGTGACATGGTTTGAGTTAAGATGATTTATTAAGTTTTGGAGAATAAGAGAGAAAAAAATTAAATAAAAATTATAAAATTAAAATATTATGTGAATATAATTTTTATTTTTGTATCTCAAGTTTAGAAAATTTGTAATGATTACGTGAAAAATTTAAAATTGAAAAATATTTTATCTTTGAGTGATATTTAAGGAAAAAAATTTATGACAAATTTTGAGATAGATAAGATATTTAAGTGTCCAAACATGACCTAACTTGTAGGTTTGGTAGATAAAACATGAAATTTTAATCCGAGTTTCATTGTGANGTGCTTTATGTGTAGGAAAGGAGCGGAATCAGTGAATCATTTACTCCTTCACTGTGAAATGGCAAAAGTGCTGTGGGATGGAGTGTTTAGAAGGGTTGGGCTGAACTGGGTTATGCCAAAAGCAGTGGTAGATCTTCTTGCATGCTGGACCAATTCTCATATGCATACTTGTTCCGAAGTGGTAGCCGCATGGAAAATGATGCCTCTGTGTATTATGTGGTGTATCTGGTTGGAAAGAAATGAGAGGTGTTTTAATGATAGGGAACGCAATATAGATGCATTTTGGAAGTTTTTTATAAGTACTTTGCTTAGCTGGTTTTCTGCTATTGTACTCAGGGGAGGGGCTGTAAATGAGTTCTTATCTTCGCTTCTCTAGTTTAGAATGTAATTAGGTGTTTTCTTTGTATACCCCCCGTGTACTTGGGCATCACCTATTACTTTATGATGAATGAAACTCTATTAACTTATAAAAAAAAAAAAAAAAAACTACCAAACAGTCAATAAGACCAAAACTCAGCTAAGCATTTTGGACTTACCGTTGTTTCTGTACTTTAGCTTGATGTGCCTCTACACTGCTACCAACGATGACTTGTCCCCCAACGTTAGCTTTCCTTTCTCTCTTCCTCAACAAATCACTCACGATGAACACCCATTGATCTCATCCAAGCTATACGCAAATCCACTCTCAGTGATCAAATTTGAGCAATTTTCGCAACAACCGTTCTCCACCAGAACCCTTTGACGAGTTTCCCTTTTACAAAAATTGCTCCATCCCGCAAGAACCCAGAAACCAGCCCCAACCCAAAGGCCGTTCGAATCTCTGCAAGAAGGCAGAGTTGCAGAGTCGAGCTATATTATAATATTCGATACTTTGCGGAATCTCAAACAAAGGTTGTTTCGTTCAACCTTGAGGGGAAGTGACCTGACCTCTACCAACATAGTAGCGTCGCGTGGAGTGATTGTAGGATTTGGGGCCTCGAGCTCTGTTGTTGTTTATATATCAAAATGGTCTATAAAATCCATCACCCCAAACCAACGAGAGACATTGGCATGAAGTGCATCAAGCGAGGCACCACTTTTCCAAGTCTACCCGTCGCCGCAGCCATATCTGGACCACCACAGGTCCTAGGACTCGGACCTACCAGGTAATCTTCTTAGCCCCTATTACTTGATCTCGATTATGATTTTTGCTCAAATTTTTATGTGTTTTTATCACAATATTTATTAGTGCACATATAATGTCATTTTGTTCTTGCTATTTTTGCTCTTTAGACTTTAATAAGCTGATCTTATATATATACCACTATGCCAAATCTAGCCATATAATTTGATCTTGAAAATGTTTTCAAATCCGTGTTCATTAGAATATTAACTGGAAGGTAGTAGAGAGTTTTCATAGGGTACATTATTTAGTGTTATAATACTGATATGGAGGTGTATTAATGGTTGACTTGTAATGGTGGATCTGTATGGATTAATGGTTGACTTGTAATGTTGGATCTGGATTTGTATGGATTAATAGCATGGAATCCATCAATTGTCCTTTTTTGTGTTGTTTCCTTATCCCAAAATGAACAACCAAGTTGTTTTCATGCGATTGGTTTGAATCTCATTTTGAAAGAAAAGTTTGAAACAAGGCAGATCGAGGGAATACTAGTTTGGGTCTGTTGTTTTTTTTTTTTGGTAGCAGTATTAGAAACCAACCCAGAAGTGAATGCTGCATTGCAAGAAGAGTTTGGTCATTTTAGGCATGTGACCTGCTCTAAAATGCAAGGGCTCCTCATTGACTTTCCTACTAAGATTGTGGCTGGGACTAAAGGACCACTAAGAAGAGAGAGAGCCAGGAAATAGGGAGGGGGATGCCTTTTTTTATGATCTTTCTTTTATTCCTACCTTCGCCTTCTAGCTTCTGATGGATGTGAAAAGAAACCCCTTTGAAAGAGAGTGGAAAAGAATGAAGCATCATATTCTTCAAACACAACTCCACTTTGTTTCATTTGTCGGACTATAGCTTATATATCAATTTTGTCATATAATTTAATCTCAAAGTCTTTTTTGTTCCTTGTGCATGCCTATCCTATTGAACAAATATATCGTTTCATGTTCAGTTACATGCTTTTTAGCCCTTCCAATTGATAACACATCGGTGAAATCTAAGGGAAGACAGTCGCTGTTTGTAGCGCTTTGTAGTAGTATGCAACTAACGGCAGTTTAGGAGCAAGGATTGCAAGTGGAGTTATGTTAGAATTGCAACTTGTGAGGAAAGAAAGTTGAGGAAATGAGAGAAAACCGAGACAAGAAGGCAAAATGTTTTGACACTTTCATTCAATTCATTGCTGCTATACACATTATCCCATTATATATTCTATATACAACTAAATCGTATACAAAGATCAAAAGAAAGAAAAAGACAATTAAGCATCTGTCTCTAGCATACAAATTGTTTTACAAAATATACATAAATAGCAAAGCAATAGCACGATCATCTTAATACTTAAAGCAGGCTGCAGGTTACTCATGCATGTGGTAAAACATATTTTAATAGTCATTTTTTCTTCAAATTTGGCATTTTTTTTTATAGACATTCAATTATGTTTTAATGTTGTAGATGTTTTCTTAAGTTGTATTTGTGTGTTTTTATATGATTTTTATTTCTTATATTATTTGACAATTTGATTTTGTATTAGAATTACAGGAATAAATAACTAAAATTTATTAAGCCTAATATACACATGGACCTAGTATATTGACAATCTTCCATGTTATATACTACACAACATGATTAAAACGGTGACGCCTGATGATGAGTTCATTTAGGGTGTATTGAATCATTGGCTCTCAATGCAAAATGTGGTTGTGGATGCTGATCTGGGTGAATCATCTCATGTGGTCGACATGTCCAGTGAATCGGCCTAAGCAATAGGGCAATGAGGGATGTGATTGCGTTACTGATGTGGGCACATCAGATTGTATTGTGGTTTACCATGTATTTATGTTTCGTATGTAGGCTGATGAAATGTGTATTTTTGTTTGGAACGCTAAATTATTAAACATGTTATAATTTTTAATTGTATTTTGAATTTTAGGAACAAAAAAATTTCGCAAATTTGTTAGACATGTAAGCATGTTTGTGAATTGTGTATTTAACATCAACCAATTGAAAAATTACTATGTATAGTTTTTAGGAAAAACATGCAATGCTTTTTTATATTAAAAAAAAATTGAAATCTAGTAATATTTTATGATAATTTCATAATTACTAGCTTAATTTCCTTTCAATTTCCCTTTACTACGTACAAAATTTATTTGTACATTATTACAAAGTCCAAACGAATTTTTGGACATTATTTTGTAACTTATGGTCTTTTTTCTTTATTTTTGGAAAGATTTATACATTGAAATATAAATAAAACAAATTTGCTTTTTAAATAGTGTAATGTATGCTATTGAGGGAGATTATTATTTTTTTTTTCAGATTTTTTCCATTACTAAAGTAATTTTGGTAATTTTTATCTATAAATTCGAAATAAATATAATCATTAATATATATTTTCATAATTACACAAATATTTCATCCATTGAATGGAGCCCACCATATCTCCTTTTCAAAATAACTTAAAACATCTCATCTCACATTTACATCTAAACATATCTTGTTATGGGACCTACAAACTTTTCTAACCATTTCAAATTCTCAACTCACAAATCTTAACACTACTAACAAAAATTTCAGAAATTCTCATTTTATCTCATATTCCTCACGCTTTAGGACACCAATTCCTTTATTTGCCCAGGACTTACTGGATTATTCACACTTTAGGACACCGATTGGTCTCTTTTTTATTGGGAAATTCATATCCTTGTTGTTTGCACATGAACTTAGATATGACATCGTTTGAAAAAGTGATGGCTTGTAATGATATTGTGAAAAAATTGAATTGTTTATTATATTTTGTGTAAAAATTATAATGAATATATAAAATGAGATGGTTTGATTTTGTGTAACTAAACCAACCAGACTATAAAATTCTCGAAATCTATAGATACATTTTAAGTGATGGCTCGTAATGATCTTGTGAAAGAATCCATTTCCATTTCTATAAAGTTTAGCAATGCTTAAAGCCTATTTTGGATATATTTTCAAAATATTTCATTACTATTTATTATTTTATTATTAATTTTATTTACTTTTCACTATTATTTAATATTTTATCATTATTTTTTATTACTATTAACATAATATCTAAAAATACCCCACTACCCAAACGCAACCTAAATCAACAAGTTGAGATATAAGAATGGTGAATGGGATAACATATTATTTATCTACTTTTTTTGTACTGGGAATTGGAATTGACGGTTTGGAATCTAAATTTTTTATTTGGAAAATCGGATTATATGTCGTCAGGCTATTGGCGATAATGTATTCGTTAAAATGGCCAAAATTAAAAAGACCCTTATAGGGTCCTCTAATATATTAGATAAATGATAATATTACACCTATAACTTCATAATTTATTTTAAATCAGTAAATATAATTGGGACACTTTATTAAAAAGTAATTTTAATTTTACTTTTAATTTTAAGTAGAGTTGTAGACTAATGATTTATCATTTACTAATGTTAGATACAGTCTTAAAACATGCAGACTCATGTACTATATTTTTTAAAAATAAGTTTATTATTAAACTAATAATTTTTTATGTGAATTTTAAATTTAATCAATTTTCAAAAGGAGTGCACGAGAGATGAGTTGTCTCGTTTGTTTTTACATATGAGATGAAATGAAATAGTTGAGATAAATGTTGAAAATTAAATAAAATATTGTTAAAATATATTTTTTTAATATTATTATTATTTTGATATTTGAAAAAATTGAATGGTTTAATTTATTTTGTGTGAGAATTTTAAAAAATTATAATAATTAGATGATATGAGATGAAATATATTGTGAAAACAAACGAAACTATACACATGTCCTTGACAAGAGTATAATTTATGTCTATTAGCATCTTAATGGTCATGGTACATTTAGGGCTGGTTTGAATTGTGAGATGAGATGATTTTAAATAAGTAGAATAAAATATTATTAAAATATAATTTTTTAATATTATTATTATTTTGAAATTTAAAAAAGTTGAATTATTTATTATATTTTATATAAAAATTTTAAAAAATTATAATAGTGAAATGAAACCATCTAATCTAAACATGGCCTCAAATGCTTCTTTCCTATGTAGTAACGTCCACGAAACTCAAATGCGGACTTTAAACACAAACATCACATGTAATTTATTCAAGAGTAATGCTATTTATTATTTTATGATATGATATTAAATAATTATAGATTATTTATTATATTTTATTTATAAATTTATCATCTAATATCAATATCATGAGAGGATGAGGAAAATAAACGATAAATATATTTTTTCTTTATCCAAAATGTCCTGCAGTGGCAAACTCGTGGATCTGACGAACTCGGGGCCTGTTTCCGAACCGTCATAGTCTGCAATAAACACCACAACGGCACCGCTTGGAGGTGTGGAACCATTTTTGTCCAGAGCTTGAGTGTGTAAGATTATGTTTGGAGGATAAGATGAAAATTTTGTGTTTTGTTTTAAAGTTTAAAATATTATTTTTTAGTTTTGAGATTTGAAAAAATTGAATTAGAATTTGAAAAAGTTATATTGGAATTTGAA
>QEOT01123167.1:7509-49276 GCA_003123785.1 Pterocarya stenoptera | reverse complement strand
GTATATAGTCAGGCAAATATAATGTGACAGCAGCACATGTTTACGCTGGCAGTATAGAACCTCCCTAAATATACATATTTGGTAGGAATGATTTCGTCCCTAAATGAACATTCCAAAATCCAGGATATTTCATACATACATCTGAAGAAACTTTCTCCAAGGAAAAGAACAAATTTCATCCTGGCAGGGCATTTTGATGCTGCCATGCTAGTAATTGAAGATCAAAACCATTATAGGGATATAGTAAATAAAATTACAAAGTGTCAGAGATATATATGAAACAGTACAACCACAGCAAGGCATCACCCCTGCGAAAATACAAAAAATAAACATGTACAAACTTGCCTAATTAACATTGTTTAAGAAAACATCGGTATGTCTCTATATCATCGTATAGGTGATTTTTTTTTTTTTTATTTATAAAAAAAAATTTCGCCTATTCGATCCATTTTTCCCCAACTTCAGGTAACTTTGTCAAATGTATTTGGCACACGAGAGTGCAACTTTTGTTCTTTTTTCCCTAGAAACTCTATTCCCAATTTAGAGCACTGGCACCTGAGTTATTACAAGAAAGGACATATTTGATCATGTAGACACGCGAAGGCCTTAGAATCTTTCATAGCATTGTTCTCTTAGCATTTGGACCATTTAGCTTTATTTTTTGTTTCTTTGGTTTATAATTGGAAAGACAAATAAGGTGCAGGAAGGTTATCCGTTACCTGCACACCATGCATTTCAACAGAATTTAAGCAAGTTAATAAAAGCAAGATGTTGAAAATAACTACAACTACCAGAAGTGTCCAGATCATCACAATGACATGCACATACACAACAAACAATTCTATTATCACAAATTTTCCCATGACAATAACATACTAATTAAACCAAATACAGTTAACCACTTCCTTGTGAATTTTGAAGAATATATGCTTAAGACATGCCTATGATGGAATTCAACAAGTGGGTTCAGGTTCTAACCGTTTTGAATCCTTTTTCTCTGTGTTCAGCCCGACAATTGAATGATAATCATCTCCTTTCAAATCAGAGTGAGCACTTGCAGAAATGTGAAGATTCCCATCTACATAATGCATAGAATCCTGGGAATCATATTCTGACAATGCTGAAACTAAGGCATTCTCTACAGAGGTTAAATTGCTTTTTCGCCGAGGGGAATTAGGACCATAGGTACAAGCTGACTCCAAACCATTACAAGTCTCATTAACAACTGAGTTCTCAGCATCTTTACTTGGGGTCAGACTTGGAAATGCGTCTGCAAGAGCATCCAAAAGTGCAATAGAGTCGCTAACTGATCGGCGATGTGACATTCCTTTGGAGTTTGAGTCTGCCTCACTTAACAAGTCATCAAGCCATGCTGGCTGCTCTTCTAGGATGGAGCTTTGGGAGGAAGACTTATGGTGCAGCGAGTATGATTCAGTGATGTGCAAGGGTTGAAAGACAGAGTCATGAAGTGGGCCAGCAATGGGTTTCTTTTGAATTGGGCAGCGTGGAGGGAGGTGAGCTTGCCTTGACATAGTGAAGATTCACAGGGTGCAAGTCGGCTACTAATTATTTACCATGATTAAGCTTCTTTCTGTCTCTTTTATGACCAAAACAGGAGACAACATTTTCCTCCCCCTATGAGCTTAATTCCATGTTTCTGCCACCAATCTAACCTTAACTTGAAAACTTTACCAGAGGAAAAAAGATCATAAACTTGGAGAAACAAAAACAAAACAAAAGGGACAGAACCAATAAACTGAAGGGAAAAAATGTTTATAGAATAACCTTAAGAAAACAATAAACTTTTCCGCAACATTAAACGTACAAAAAATGTTCTCCAGAACTTTCAATTAGAGTACCCACTTGAAGTTTCTTATCCCCTCTCTTTCTTTCTTTCTTTTTTTCCCTCTTTTCCTATTGTTCGCAATTAAAAACATGTTCAAAAGTTTTCTCTTTTCATTCAATTCTTTGGCCATTGGTTTTCCTTTGTTCCACAATCAAACCTCTCATGTATACTCAGAACTCTCGATTCTTTTTCTTTGATTCACTTTATTAGCAATCAAACATAAGTTTAAGATATACTTCATAAATTCTGCAAAGAAAAAAGAGTATCGTGATACCATGGTACAGGGGAGAGAAGCCACATTGAACATATAATAGAAAAATTAAGAATAAATCATTTAACTTTATAATCAATGCAACAGTTACACTATTCAATGAGAATCAAATCCACCAGAGACAAAACGGAAGGGAAAAGTAAAAAAAAAACACTCACGCACAAAAGATCCAAATTTTAGAGGGAAAATGAAAACTTTAAGAGGAACTCTGCAGTATGAAATCCAGACCAAGAAGCTCCAAACCAAAAACCCACAACCAAATCAACTCTTTAAACGAAGAAAAGGAAGCAACAAATTCTCGAATCCACTGTTTCGGAGTCTTTATGTTCTTCCGAGGAGCTTTGGCTTACCTTTCCTTTCCTCTTTATTTCCTCAGTTTTACAAAGAGGGAGAGATATGACAATGAGGGAGTAGGTGGAGTATAATAAACGTGCACCACTGATCCTTGGGAAAATGAATCCTGGGTCTGCGACCAGACTCTCTCTCTCTCTCTCTCTCTCTCTCTCTCTCTGTGAGAGAGTATCATGTACAGAGACGCTCCCACTTGCTGGGTTTCAGAAGGATGTAAGTGTACGGATAGTGGTGGGTTGGCATTGGGTATGGTTCAAGTTTTTAGCATTTGTCATCCTTCACTTTCTGTCGTAAAAGTACTGACAATAATTAAAGTAAAGCAATGTACATTATGCAGTTCATAATCTTTTCTCCTAATATTCTAATTCATTTAATCTCTTTTATTGCTTATTTGTGTATTTATATATATATATATATATAAAGTAAAGAAATAGAGGATTGAGGTACCACGATTAATTTGTTTGGTGTAATAAACATTAAACAACTCTGTGCTTAGAATATCTCTGATTTTCTGTCTTCCCTTCTCTTTTTTTGTGAGCTTTCTTTCTTCAAAAGAAAAGTTCTATGAATAGAGAACCAAACAAGGGAGCATAGAAAGCTCTGAAATTTGCTAGAATTCTCTTTTCATCACTCCACTCAATTCTTTTCCAGCAGAACAAAGAGTTTAGGGAAAAAAATCGTCAAAATAATCTAACTTTCAATTCAATTATCAAAACATTTTACATCAACTTTTGTAACAAATAAAAAACAAAAAAAAAAATCACAAAATTAAAAAAGATTTAAAAAAATTCCTTCCCCAACATATTTCAATATGTTTATTTTTAAAAATAAAGACTCGTTTATTTTCTTAGATGAGAAAAAATCAATCATAATTATGCCAAAAACAAAACTATCAACTTGCATAAAAGGATGGCAACTTTCATACGGTAAAGAGTGTAAAGATCATGTGTCGGCATGGACAAATGTTCTTGATTCCAAAATTAAAATTTCTGAAAAATTAAAGTTTTCATGTTCTTATTTTCAAAATGTCATGTTAAAACTATTGTTTAAGATAAGATGTTAGAAGTTTCTCAAATTATTTATAAATCATGGTAAAATAATGTATGAATATTAGTGAATAATTTATTAATAGTACTGAACTATTTGTAAAAAAATAGTGAAATATTCTAAGATTATATCAGCAGCCAAACACTGTTTAAATCTCAGATGATCATCATTTTAAAAAGCTTATTGTCATGTTGTCCCTCGCCATTTCTTAAACTTATGATTGGCAACGACATCTAAAAGTCCACAAATCTTAGTATATAAGATTTCATTATCAAACTTTTGGGGGGTGTTTGGTGTGTGCTACAAGTTGCCAAGTTGAACTACCTTCTACAACTTGGTTTAAAGTTAATAAAACAACTTATTAATTATTTCATATTTATAAAGTCATTTGAATTCACAAATTATTTCAACTTATTTTATTTTTATTATTATTATTTTTTTTTTTTAAATTCTCACACAAAATATAATAAAATTTTTATTTTTTTAAAATTTTAAAAAATAATAATATTAAAAAATAATATTTTAAAAATATTTTATTCTATCATTCATAAACCATCTCAAATTTTTTATAAACATTACGTCATCTTCTGTGCAGGAAATCAATACCCAATTGGCCCCGGTGACTTTATCATCACCACGATTGAAAGCTCAATTGACTCTTGGCCCAATTAAATTCACAAACGTCTGAAAAATGCTACTGCAAATTCAGAAGAAAATATTGAAAATACAGTTTGAGTCAGAGGTACAAAGAAATTTGATAAATTTACAAGTTATTAAGTTTACTTTACGATAAAAATAAATTTTATAATTTAATATAACACATCAAACTATATAGTGCGGTTGGAATGATGATATCTCTGAATTCTTACTAGAAATATCAAAATCCTCGTATTATTATCCATGGTATGTACCATTCATTTATCTCTATCCCTTCAATTTATATATTTCACCTGTGCAAATATCTCTCAAAAATAAATTTATAATCTAACGATACATTTAATTTATATAAAATTACTTTTATTATAAAATAATATAACTTATATATCACATAAAATTTTATCAGTTTATATATTTAATTTTATAAAATCTATACGACTAAAGTACGACTTGTGTGAATCTAGAATGTTATAAGTTTCCACATTCCTATTAATAAAAAATGAATAATATTACGTACAGTTTTTAAATAAGAACTGCATTACAAGCTTAATTAATTTTGATTTTAAATATTTTTAAAATTATAATAATATTTTTATTAAAATAATATTTTTTTTCATTTAATAAAGAGTTTACATATGTAATCTCTTTTTAAAGACTGTAAATAAAATTTATTATTAAAAATTATCTCGTAAAGAACTATTCATCTACGGATACAACCCATTCTTTCGAAATTGCAAAGGAAAACACTAGTATATCCATCAATTTTGATACTTCTATTTGATCGTTTGGTTAAAAAAAAATTTTTAACTTAATAATTAAAGAAATAATTTTAAATATATTGATATATTTTTTATGTTTTAAAAATTTTAAAATGTATTAAAAAATGTGAAAAAAAAAAAACCACTGGTTTACCTCGCAGCGCCACCCAATTGCAAATGCCCAGCGACCTTAAAGCTGCACTACTCCTCGTGAAGTAGCTATACAATAATTAAGAAGTTGGGGTAAGTAAATGGTGTCCTGTTGTGTACTGGTTTGCACGAGAATCACAGGACACTCATTAGGGGGTATAGGAGACCGCACCAGAAATATATGTGTGTACTGTTTATTTTGTAAGTGAAAATTATTGAGAGTTGTGTTTTTTTGCCGTATTTCGTGGTCTAGCCTGCATAGCCATTCACCGCTGTGAGTACTACTAGACTGGATAAAGACAAATTAAAGAGTTGGGCCAGGTGTTAACGGCTATAGGCAATTTGAATAAGAGAAATAAATACTCTAAATACGAAGTTATTATATAAAAATATTTAGATAAATTGATGTAATTTGATATAATTTATCAATTTATAAATTTATTTTTATATAATCTTCATTAATAACTATAGTGTAAGGGGTTTTTTTTTCATTGGCTCTAAAAGCAAACATACGAATAATCATTAGGGAGGCTAGTTCGAGGGCCCAATCAAGTCTTATGACCCTCAACTAAAGGGAGTCAATGTGCCCTTAGCAAGGTATTCAGCCTATAAGCATAACCCGCCGATGAAACTCCCTAAAGGAGAAAGTGGATAGTCGTGACAAAGGAGACTCACTACCTTTACACCACTTCGATGACAAACTACCATCGAGAACTTGCTTAGGCAGCTGGGCGGGAAATATGGATAACTCGTGGTCTTCTAACAGCAGGCATGACGAGGTTTAACATGAAACGTCTGTAGGATAAAGTGAATCAGGAAGTCACGCTACATTAATGACACCACTATCCAAACTCCACGCCTCATTAATGATGCCACTTCAGAAGCCACGCCGTATCAAAGGATTTTGATAAATGAATAGTGAAAATGACATAAGTCCATCAAAATCAGGGACTGGTTGTCCTCACCCGAAACCTAGTATATAAAGTGATCTTTAGGTATGAAGAACTCTTTCTGATTTCTCTAAATTTATGTATAAACTATTAAGGAGATATATTGATTTTGGCATTGGAAACTCCCTGACTACCACCAAGGCCCCATTCTCTGTGTTTGTTTAAAGTGTACAAGTGACAGTCCAAATACCTAAATTCTTGAAATCCAATCTAAAGGTACATGAAACATGACGTTAACATGTAGCACTCCTTTTTTAATAACACTTTGAACACGAAGGAGATGGAGAGGTGACTTCCTCTGGGCCATGCTACAACTTTTGATAATTAGGTTGCTTAGCTACCTACTAGCATGCCTAAGGCACTTTTAAAGAAGACGACTTAATTATATGCTTGTCTTGCTCAAGATTCGAGACAATAGCTAGCATATATATATATTGAAAAATACTATAGATATAAAGGAATCCCATAAAAAGATTCCACACACTAATGTTGTGCCATATCTCTCCCCTATTTTTTTTCTCTTTCTTTCTCTCCATCTCCCTGTGTTCACCACCCCTACCCTATCCTTGTGCCCTCTTTCCATGCTGGCCATGGTGGTCGGGGACCACCTCAGGATGGGCAGAAGACTCAGGCAATCCAAGTGGCAACGTTGACATGGAGCTCATGACAACTTGTTGTGCACGTTAGTGCACATTTTGCATGTTGTGTGTGTGGTCGACTACTGCGTGGCCGCCACTAGGTGGTCGAGATCTGAACCAACGACTTGCGTGGTCGACGGTCGCTATCAATTTGTCGTCTATGGTAGTCGGGAACCATCTTGGGAGGGAGAAAGATAGAGGAAAAGAGGGAGGAGGGAAGAGGCATGGGGAGGAGATATATATATAGAGAGAGAGAGAAAGAGAGAGAGAGAGAGAGAGATAAAAGGGAGACGTGTGCCACATCAATGCGTGATATCCCTTTGTTGAATCTCTGTCTCTCTAGCAGCCTTCATATATATCATATATATTTAGTAGCAATTATGTTTGTAAGGCTCGGTTTGGATTGGTTCAGTTTGGATAAAAGAATTGTTTTATCTAATCTTATCATTGCTACTTTCTTAAATTTTCACACAAATATAATGAACAATTCAAAATTTTCAAATTTTAAAATAATAATATTAAAAAATAATATTTTATTCAACTTTCAATTTTCATTTCAATTCATCTTATCTCAACTCATTATCCAAACAGGTATCTGAGAGGGGTTCTTGACCCATCTCATATTACCATTACAATTTTTACAAATTTCTACATAAAATACAATAATTAATTTAATTTTTTCAAATCTCAAAATAATAATAATAGTAAAAAATAATATTTTAATAATATTTCATTTAATTTTTAACTTTCAACCTAACCGTTTGACGAATAATTATGTGTATATACTTATGCGAGTTTGATCGGGAATTAAGTGCATGATATCCAACAGTGCGCGTGCAATGCTTAGAGCACTAGCATTGGGCTCATCAAATGAGTCAAATCTTCAAAATTTGATGATTTTAAGTTTAAAATCTTGGCATTGGATTCACTATATGCTCAAATGTCAAGCTTTTAGCTATAGTACATTTTCCTTCATCTTCAAATTTGAAGATTTACTATTTACACACTATAACCATTATTTTATTTACTTAAATTATTGTTTCTCAATTTTGAGCCACAATATATTTAAATTGAGAAAAAATAATGTAAGTATCAAATTAAATTATTAATTAACATATAGTTAGTGTAATTGTAAAATATTAAAAAAAATAAATTAAAAATATTATTATTAAAAAAATAATATTATATTATTATTTTGATGAATCTAATAGTTAATCTAACGTAGAATTATAAATAGGAAGATTTTGGATTTATGAAAAATGTGTACTTTTCATCAAATTTTAAAGATAAAAATGATGAATCTAATGCCAATGCTCTTATACACGCCAACTTTTCACACCGCCATGCATGAGGAGTACTTCAACTTGCTAGAAGAATACATTCTGGGCGGTGCTGCGAGCATCGGAATTTATAGTATCGTGATATTGGAGAGAGGCTAGCTGCAGTATTGCCACTGAGATTGATTTCATCTTCCTCTTCATATATTCTCCCACCATTAGACAATTATTAGATGGGACCGATTTCCATCCCCCACCTTGCTCCGATATGGGGGACTGTAATGGAGATATATGCTAAGGTAATTAGGTAAGGTACTCCCACCCACGTTGGTGCAGCACAGCAACAGTGATTTGTCGTTTTCGAATATTTCTCATCAAAAGGTCAGAGCAATATAAAAGTAAAAATCGAACAAAAATTAAAAATGAAAACACTAGTCACTTCCTTTAGATAATTATCTGTAAATAATAATATTTTATAAATTTTATTAAAATATATTTAAATGTAAATAAATTTAGATATGTAATTGAATATACGAGATAAATTAAGTTGAGTTTACTTTTTTTTAATTTATGAAAAGCTAAAAAAATAATAAATCTCACAACTATTGATTTGAAATGAGTCCAACTCACTCCAACAACCAAACACATATAATTGAGTCAAGTGTTTCTTCGCATGGCACCATCGTGATTTGTTAAAGCACAGATAACATAAAAGGGAAAAGAATTTACGTTTTCTCATTTTTTATACTCTCTTTTATAATTAAATATATATTTTTCTAATAATAAACACGTAACAGCAAGTCAAGAGAGTCTGGTCCAGTAAATCAAGCGTCGGCGCGAGCCTGCTTGTTATTGAGTTTAAGATTATGTTTGGGAGGTGAGATGAGAATTTTGTGTTTTATTTTAAAGTTTAAAATATTATTTTTTAGTTTGAAGATTTGAAAAAGTTAAATTGAAATTTGAAAAAATTGTATTGGGATTTGAAAAAGTTGAATTGTTTATTATATTTTATATAGGAATTTGAAAAAATTGTAATGATGAGATAAGATGAAATGAAAATTTTGAGTAAGATAAAACATCCAAGCATAATCTAAGATTATGTTTGTACGTTGAGATAAGATGAGAATTTTTAAAAATTTTGTGAATAGTGTTAAGATAAAAGTTTAAAATATTATTTTTTAATATTATTATTATTTTGAGATTTGAAAAAGTTAAATTAAAATTTGAAAAAGTTGAATTGTTTATTATATTTTATATGAGGATTTGAAAGAGATGTAATGATGAGATGAGATGAGATAGAGATGAGAAATCTCATCTCTCCCCTCAAACATAACCTAAAAGTTTATAAAATATTTTTAATTGTTTATAAATTATCTTAAAAAAATGATATATTTGATAAATTTATAAAAAATACTCTAATCACTTAAAAAAGTTGAAAGTTTATTTTTTTAAAAAGCATCAAATTGAAATTTTTATTGAAAAGCTCATGCAGATAATTGTATATTTTAAAAAAATTAATATAACTAACTTTAAAAGTACTTTAAATACATATTTATTAAACAGTAAACAACTTTTGAAGTATAAAATTTATTATTTAAGTTATAAGCTATAAGACCTAAAGTTATAAGTTATATTTCCCACCACAATTCTAAGATGCACTTAGACTAGTTCAGTTTAATTTTAAATTGAATCTATATCAAAATACTTAACTCTTAAATCACTAAACTCATCTCAACTCAAAATTTATTACACACGAGACCTTGCCCACAATCTTTTTCAACTCAAAACCTCTTTATATCCAGGATTCATAATTTTTTTCAATTTAACACTTTTTTATACGCAGGATCCATAAATTTTTTTAACTTCTTATAAATACATAAAACTAATTTATCTCATCTTATCTTATATAATCATTATAACTTTTTTAAACTACTACACAAAAATATAATAGATAATTTAATTTTTTTAAATTTTAAAATAAAAAATATATTAAAAAAATATATTATAATAATATATTATCTAATTTTTAATAAAATATTTCAATTTATCTGAACTGTGTAATCAAATGTGGTTTAAATTTATCTTAAATAGGCTCATAAAACTCATTCAAATATCTCAACTCATTATTATTTATAAAGAACTAAATTCGTCCCAACTCAACTCAGACTTATTTTTCATGCTATAAATCGTCGGTGAAACTGATCCAGATCTACCCTCTCGCCGACGAGTCCAGGACAGTACCACTTCACTTGCCATGGATCCAAATAGTAGAACAAAACCTCTCCTTGACCAACTTCCTAAAGCAACCTTTTTTGAGAACTTTGATCTCTATCAAAAGGATGGCTTCTGGTACAGACCCCGTTACCTTGAAGCTGCGGTCGCCTGCTACTCGCGGTTTGAAGCTCGTGACGACGATGTCATCTTGGCGTCCGCCATGAAAACGGGAAGCACGTGGCTCAAAGCCCTCTGCTTTTGCATTATGCAGAGGCAATGTTGTGGAGGTAATAATGGTAAGAAGGTTCCCGAGGACCTTTTGGCCGTACGCCACCCTGCATTCTATGTGCAGACCTTAGAAATCCAGGTTTACACTGCAAACCCACCTCCCGATCTCTCGGCCGGAATGGAGTCTCCGAGACTCTTTCACACTCATATGCCTTATAGTGCTCTGCCTGAGTCCATTAAGAAGTCAAAGTGCAAAATTGTTTACATCACTCGGAACCCAAAAGACACTTTGGTTTCAATGTGGCACTTCTTCAACAAGCTTAGGACGCCTGAACAAGGTCCATATCCTTTAGAGCACGTGTTCGAGAGCTTCTGCAATGGTGTTTTCCATTTTGGGCCACTTTTTGACCATGTTTTACAGTATTGGAACGAGAGCTTGAAGTTGCCTCACAAAATACTTTTTCTGAAGTACGAGGAGCTGCAAAGGAACCCAAAAGAACAAGTGAAAAGGCTTGCTTTGTTTCTGGGAAAGCCATTTTCCGAGGAGGAAGAGGTTGAGGAGGTGATACGCGGGTGTAGCTTGGAGAGGCTAAAAAACTTGGAAGTAAACAAGGATGGAGTGGATCCCTGGGTTGGGATGCCGAACAGTGCATTTTTCAGGACTGGAGTTGTTGGGGACTGGAAAAACATCTTGACAAAGGAAATGAGCGAGCGCCTCGATCAAATTACCAGCATGAAACTGAAGGGGTCTGGCTTAGATCTTGATGATGCTCTAGAGCCTTCATGTGTTGCTGTAACACAGTAAACTTCAGTCCCGTTATGCAATCTATCAGTATGCTTGATTCCTTGAATAAGAGATGCTGCTGCTTTCGTTATTACAGCGTGATCATCTCGTTATATATGTTTGTGTTTTGCAGCATGCATCAGCTGCTTGTCATCATTGTAATACTAGGTTTCACAGTTCATGAGGTGCATGGCTTTAAATCAAGTACTTGATCGAGCAATTAGTACTGTTTCCACATTTCTGGTTTAATTACTAAACCTTCATTCTACAATATTTCTGGATCAGTTTTAATGAAATAGAACAAAGTTGCTCCAAACATGGCTTTAAGCTTCATGCGATTCCACATTTCTGGTTCCTGCATATGAATTATTGTATTGAATTGCCTACAGGTTTTTCATCACTAGTAACATTATTGAACCATTGCAGAGAACACAAGAACCGGCCCAGAAGTACTGTGTGAGTGGCCGACTCATGTCCCTGAAACCTTGCTTCAGACGACCAAAAAAGTTGTTGGCACTTGATTCTTTTGCACTCACAATATTATTACTATGAAATCATCATGACCACTTGAACGACAAGTTTGAACTGATGAAAATAAGTGGATTTAATCATTTCTATCATATTTGTAACACTTCTTGTATGTGGACTAGATTCTTCCTTGATTAAAGGACTCAACGCGTGAAATATTTAATTATATTCTGTAGAATGAGAGTCATGATTCAAACTCAAGAATTCAAGAATTCAAGATCTAACTTTAATATTATCATATGAAATCACCACTTATTTTAAAAGCTTAAGCTGATAGGAAGCAATTGATTTAATTGTTTCTATCATATTTATAACAATTGCGTTGATGAATTTCATGTACCCAAAACTTAATGGATTCTTGTGAATCTGTGATGTTCACACAAGCTTTCAAGAATTTCCCCCGGTGGCTTAGGATACCTTTTTTTTTTTTTTTTTTCACTTGCCCACAATCAAGCTAGTTTCTTATTCCATAAATGTAAAACGTATGATAACTTTTAAGGATATATTCTTTTTGGTTATTATAAATGTTCTTAAGAGCCATTTGCATTCACCAACTTTAAAAAATGGAAAATTGAGTATATAATTGAGGGAGCCGAGAGATCATAATAGAAGGTAAGAATTATTAGATAAAATCATCTCTCTCTCATATCTTCCTACAAAACAAAAAACTAACTATCTTTTCTCTAAAAAATTGAGAATAGATAAATAGTATTTTCAGAAAATTTTTCATCTCATCTTATCTCACGTTATTATTACAACTTTTTCAAAATTTCATACAAAGTAATATATAAACAATTCAATTTTTTCAAATCTCAAAACAAAAAATAATATCAAACAAGTATATTCCAACAATATTTTTATTTAATTTTCAACTTTTATCTCAATAATCTCATCTCATCTCATCTGCAAAAACAAACGAGACTTGAGTCCTCCCAGGAGGAGACCCTTTAGTCGTCCTTCACTCCTACTGAACCTCTAATAACCCTGTTGTTTGGACTTTAAGCATTTGATTATATTTTTGTTTTCCAGAACGAGAACATGGAGGTAACGGAGGTGGGAATCTCCAACAAACGCGTTAAAATGGTTGCTTGCAATGCTTCCTAGCATAAGCACCCCACCTCCTCTCCTCTTGTACCTCTACTTATAATGTAATGCAATTTACTTATTAAAAAATGCAAGAATTAGACACCGTACAGTGCAAATCGTATACATATATACTATATAAGAGCTAGGTATAAGAAGATATCAGATGACGGAGGAGAAGAAATGAGGTACATTTCACTAGCAAACATGTGGGGATTCATCTTGAGTTAGGATATCATGTGGAGCATTGCATTATTGAGGGATCACATGGGGTGACAACTAGTGCAAATGTGAGATTGGACTTAATATCTAAGAGCATTATATAAAGTAGAAGAGCCCTCAGAAGGAGTGAGTAATTTGAGCAACAACGGCATTATTTTGAAAAGAAGCTCGATTATTGTTGTTCTTGTTAAGTCTTTTTCTATATATTCTGGTTGAAATGGTGGTCAAGACGATGATATGTACAGCAGGTTGATTTAGATCAATTGTTGTGACTAGAGGTGTAAATTTAAATCGAAAAACTGAAAAATCGGATTAATTTGTCCGATTTTGAATCGGTTCGGTCCGAGACCGGTTCTTATATTATGAAAATCAGCCGAATCCGATCTGATTTCGATTTCATAATTTTTGAGATCAGATTGGATCGGTTTAAAAATAGATATATAAAATTTAATTTTATATATTATATAACATATTTTATATATATATAAGTTTTATATATAATATTTAATTATATATAAATTTATATATATAATTATATATAAAATAATTTCATATTATAATTTATAAATTATAACATAAAATGTTAATCTTAAATATTAACATTTGTAATTTGTTTGATGATATGTTTTTGATATAATTATATATAAGATACTGTTATTATAATTTATAAAATAAAAATTTAATAGATCATATGCTTTCAACATAATATATATATTAAATTATTAATAACATTTTATTATAAGAAGTAATATTTTATCATATGTTTTTTACATTTTAAAAAATCGAAAACCAATAAAACCTGAGGTACCGGTTTAGGAGGGTAACTGGTGCGTAATTGATTTTGAAAACTATAAAACCGGTACATATCGATTCGATCATAAATTTTGTTCAAAACCAGACTAGACTGGTTGGCAGTTACACCCCTTGTTGTAACGATAGAAGTGGAGACCGAGGACCGATACAGAAACTTGAATATGAATCCAAACTCTTCTTAGATTACTACCAGAACCCTTTGCTATTCTGATACATATGCAACTGGAGTTTTACTACTTAGAAGTGAGGTGCCTAAAAACATTTCACATTAAGATTGCGTTTGAATAGTAAGGTGATCTTCGATATTCTGTAAATAATAATAAAAAAGTAATAAAAATATTAAATAATAATGAAAAATAATAATAATATAATGAATAATAGTGGAGTATTTTAAACCAGCCCTAAATCAGTCATAAAAATAAATAATAAAAAAAACCTCAAAAGACCAATGTTTTTTGTGCTAATATATACGACACGCTTTTACTTATTTGGCATTTCATGTCAATAAACTTTTTCTATGCAAGGAATATGAGTTGGACCAAAAAATCCAGTCATATAGGAAAGTAAAACAACACTTTTTTTTTTTTCTTTAACTTTATACATAAAAAAGTGCTATATCACAAAAAATTTCATATAAATAAGCTTACAAATTGACATAATTTCAAGTCACAAAAATAAACCTACAAACTTACAATCAATAATACGTTAGACTTACTTTACAATAAAAACAGTTTTATAATCTAAGTAATATATCAAGTCAGTTAGTTTGTGAATTTACCTTTTGTAAGACCTATTTATGGTGAAAGTATTTCACTTGTTACATATGGATAGACCAGTTTGGGGAGAAAGGGGCAAAGGGGAGACTTTCCTTTCAATATAATAGGAAAAAACAATGTGCTTGGTACAGCTTTTTCCTACTCCACGCTAAGCCCAATCATCCAGTACCGTTTACACATACATCACAGACAAGTTGGGGTTAAAAAACAGAGAAAGATAGGCTAAAAAAAATGTGAAAGAGAAGAAAAGGAATCACACTTGGCGTGATCCAGTCCACACCACCTTCTTTTATACAAACAAGCAGGCTTTCCTCATTTCACGTTGAACGTCTGGGGCGTTTTCCCAGACTCCAAACACAATTCTTTACCACCCCCAAAGCACCAAAAGATTCCATTCAATGTCCTGAAACATAAAAAAAGAAAAAAAGAAAGAGTCACGTGAGTGCTGCTGCACTTGAGACTTGAGAGTTGGATCAGATCGAGTGAAAGCATCTTCAAAGGGGATGTTTTCACACCAGCTTGACTTTAAACATGGAGAACAGTCAAGCAAACAAAACGACAATTTTAGATTTGGATCTTCCTATGTTTACGTGTCATGTTCAGTATGACTTAAATTAATCCAATCTTAGTATATATAATATAATCTTGTAAAACAATACTAAAACACCATCTATACTCACAGCAAAGGCTCGGTCGTGGTTGCATCCAAGTTGACTAATCCCATAGACTTGAGGATATGATATTTTTTCCTTAAAAAAATTTATGACAAGAAGAATTATAGTTTTTTTTTTTTTTTTCCAATAAAGGAACAAATCTGCAAGTGACACGGTGGCACAGAGTCGAGCTTCACCGACAATCTCAGGGCTAGTTAACTACTCTCCATATGTGACTGACCACACTTTTTCAACTCTAAAACTTCGACAAAACATTTAGCAAACCCCATCGTCAATGGAGTTGAAATCATACTCCATTTAGCAGACATGTTGTGCCAACTTTACAACAACTGGCCTAATGAAAATGAAGTCATATTCCAAATTCTAAGATTTTTTCGGATCGATCATTTCAAAGCCTGCCAGTAAAAGCCATGCTAAATAAGTACAAATTCGGAGCCCCCAAGTCCTCCAAAATATTCCCATCACAAGCCTAAAAGTTTCCAATCAACCAAGGCAACCACCAGATGTTGATGGTAGAACTTTAATTTGTTTGTGCAAAAAGGTTGGGGCCCCCACCAAACAATTTAGTCAATGAAACAAGCTATAATAATAACCAAGTATGCTACGCATATGCTATGTTATGGAAAGAGATTTTGCAAATTGAGAAATGTTTTAGCCAAAAACTGATGTATCTTTATATGATATTTCAGATTGTATAATTACTTTTATTGTAAAGTAAATCTAACGTATCACATAAAGTTAAGGGTATCAAATCGTGTTAACAAGTCGTGTTCGTATCGTGTCAAGACATGTATATTATACTATATAGGTCAACCCGAACACAACCCGTTAAACTTATCGTGTCAAAATCTCAAATCCTAACACAGTCTATTAAAATAACGAGTTGACACGACACGACACGACCCGTTTTGACCCGTTAGCAAATACTACGAAATAGGTTAATATGACCCAACCTGTTTCAACCTATTGTGTAAATGGGTTGACCATATCCAAAATTAACCCGTTTGACCTGATTAAGTTTAACATAATTTTATATAAATGTTAAAATCACAATATCTATAAAAAAATATATAATTAATTACAAGTCTAAAATTACAATTCAAACAATAAAAATATTGAAATTAAAATATCAACAGTTTTACTTTTAGGTATAAGGGTATAATTGTAACTTTAACTTTCTTAACGGGTCATAACGTTATCAACCCGTTAAACAATCGTATCTTAACGGGTCAGCCCGTTTATGACCTAAATCCGTTAAGACTAAACTTAAATCCATTATTATCATGTCGTGTTTATATTGGATTAATGGATTGTGACACATATTGCCACTCCTTCATAAAGCCACGCTAGTTTGTGAGTTTACTTTTATGACATCTTTTTGTGACTATAACACTTTTCGAACAAATTTGGGTAGCCCATCCAAAGTCTTAATTTCCAAATTAAAAGCCCCCACCAACCATGCATATATATACTGATGGGTAAGAAAAAACTATGTGCTGTATCATTTGGATGATATATAGTGATATTTATCTGTTTTCTTAAGATTTATGAAATTTTATAATATCCCTCTTTATTATTTCTATCAATCTGAGTTTTGATATTAAGGAAATCACTAAACTGGATCCTTAGAATGAGGAACACAGTCTTCCTCATCCAACAAGATTGAGTTCCAACCTTATGAATGAATGGCAATTAGCTGCACAGGCAACTGCAATTTGGGTCCCTTAGAAGATAATGAGTTACGTGTTAAGAACCAATTGGATAGATATATTAACTGACATTTCAGTTAATCCAATCAAGCATGGACACGTACCACATTCCCAAGAAACTCTCTCCATTCCTCTTTTAACTCCGGAAACTGACGGCAACAGTTTCTTACAGTAAAGAAGAGAGTAAACAGGCTCGGTTTTTTAACTCAGCTCGAACCGGGTCAACTCAGCCTGGGGCAAGAAAGCGAGTAATAAAGTGCAAGAAGCGTACCGAGTTCAGTTCATTCCCGGAAAACAACGTCATCGGCGATCTCCATCAACGGCTTCAAGCAATCCGGCGAGAACTTCCGGGCGAACAAAAACGAATAGCTCGAGTTCGATTCCCTCAACTTGTACACAAGTTCTGCCGAAACTTCCTCCGGCGTGTACAGATGGGGGTGTCCGTCAAAACTGTCCGTCCAGTTCACCCGCGTAAGCGTGTAGTGGGTACAACCTTTCGGGTCCTCCATGGACAAAAGCGTCGGAAAGTAGTGCTCCTCGGGGTAACAGGAGTCGATGTTCAAGCATGGCAGCCTGAACTTCCTCCATAACCTGATGTCTCTTAGAACCAGTAAGGCGTGTTTACGGGTCAGCGTGAAAAACTGAGATCCGACTCTGAATTGCTCGAATGGCACTTCGGGAAGCATGGCGTTATCGCCACGAGCGATGTAGCGATCGGGTAAGTTGGGATCGTCTGAGAGTATTTCGATGAAGCTTTGGTCCTTTAGGAAAGGCGACGAGAACACATCTTTTAGGGAGGACAGAGAGTTGCGGAAAAGGAAGTTGTGGACGAAGCGGAAGGAGTGCAGCGGGATGCAGTGCTGAGACACGAGGGCGAAGTACGAATTCAACGGGTCATCGAGGATGGCCACGGCGAGGAGTCTACGAGCGGCGGAGATGAGGGTCGGTGAAGCTCGCTCCGTCTTCCTTGCTTCCTTGATGAATCGGCCTTGGAAAACGCCGCCGGAAGGGGTGATTTTGACGGAGGGATCGGCGTGGACGTAGATGTTATAGAGGTGACAGTTGCCATGGAAGAACTTCTCCCACAAGGGCGCGAAAGAGAGATCAGAGTTGGTGAGGAAGAGGAAAGCAATCTTGGGCTTGGGGTTGGTGTTCATGCCTAAGCGGGAGTGCTTGGAGCGTGTTCGTGACGAGGAAGAAGAGGAGGAAGCGAGGGTGGCCTTGCGGAAGAGCGCGAGGTCATCGAGCTCGTCCGGGTGCTGGAGCGGGACATCTTTGGGAGGGAGGATTTGAGGGGCGAGGACAAAGAGAAGAGGCAGAGAGAGCAAGAGAAGGAAGGAGAGGACAAATGGGGTTGATGAGAACATGGTGTTTGGATAAGGGAGAAAAGAAAAAGGAAAAAACTTGGGAATGAAGGGGAAAAAAGAAACTGAATGCTTTTTTTTCCCACTATCTTGGGGTTTTCTGAAATCTTTAGGTATTGAATTTGATAGCAGGGAAGGGGGGAACAAAATCAAGTGTAGAAGTGAACACTGAACTGGAAGTGACGACTGAGAAAGAAGATAGATGTGAGGAAATATAGAGAAGTGAAAGGGATAAACAAAAGATTGACTTGGAGATTGGGATGAAGTATCTTATGGTTCTTTTATCTCTGGCTGTTGGTGGAGATGTAGAACAGTAAACATGGAGAAGGTCAGCTCTGGTGGAGAGTGAATGAAAGGGTTTGGACCTCTTTTAACTCTTATTACCAATAAGACTCTTTAGGCTTTACTTTTAACAAAGAAGAGAAGCGAAGGGCCCATTCTTGTGGGCTGGACTCATTGCATGACCATCTGTAAAAATAAAACAGTTTATTTAGCAATTTAAGCATTTTTCATCAAACTTTTATTTTTTAAAAATAATTTTCCATGATCACATCGACCTTTTTCTAGCCAATATTCAAAGAAATTGCAATTGGATTTCTGTGTTTAGTTTTGATATATGAACTTAAGCTGTTCCTTTGTCATATTTGTGGCCACTTTTTTTAATTTTACTTTTCTAAATTTGAAGGGATTTTTCTAACGAGGCATTCTGTTCAGTTGTTTATACTATATATTATTGTACGTAATTTTTTTTTTATGTTTTTATTTCTGCTAAATTATGAAAGTTCTTCTATTTATCATTCTTATATTACACACTTGTTAAGAAAAAAAAATGATAATAAATAAAGGCAGATGTATGGTGTCGATATGACAAGTAGAATTTTTTTTTTTCTAATTCAATTCTTTTGAGTTTTGTCTTTTTTTTTCCCCCCCTTAAAGAGTTTATGCTAATTTGAATAATGTGCAAAATGGTATTTCTTTCTTATTTTTTGTCCGTCCGTTTGATGAAGTTTTCTCAATGATATATGTATGTATGTATGTATACAAAATAAAAAATAATGTAACAAGAGCGCCACACAATCTATACAAGAGATTTAAAACATTCACGCAACAATATTAAAATATTATATTTAAATAATATTTTAATTTTTTCTCTCTAATTTTTTAAAACTTAATTAAATACCTTAATTCAAATAATTTTACTATTATTCATTAACTATTTTATTACTATTAAAAGTATGGTAATTAACCCTTATTTTACAAGATTTTAGTAACATAAACATTGTATTAACCAAAGACATTTATTTGCGGTGGATGACAACTAATGGACTAGATCAACGGTGCAGATCCCTTCTCAAACCTCAGAATTTGCAAAAAAAAAAAAAAAAAAAAAAAACCATTCTAGATCCTTCCTTCTGTGCTCAACTTCTCTCCTCCGTTGAAGTCAATTTAATACCCCTTTAGTTACCACACTTCAAGACCAATCTCCACCGTCCATTCTCACCCTTTTAATACCCGATCCGATCAGTTTATACTCCTCTTTCTGTCTCTCGCCGTCTCGCTTGCTTCTGTGGTTATTCTCTTCGACCCTTTAAGCTACAAATCGTGCAGCTCTCGATCGGTTAGTTTCCCTTCTCTCCTTTCCTATCTGATTTCAGATTTGGGTTTTTGTTGGATGTGTTTAAAAATTGAAAGCGGTGGGGTTTGATTGTCTCGTAGAAAGAAGAGAAAATGTTTGGGAGGGCACCGAAGAAGAGCGACAACACCAAGTACTACGAGATCCTGGGAGTTTCCAACAGTGCTTCGCAGGATGATCTAAAGAAGGCTTATAGGAAAGCGGCCATTAAGAACCATCCGGACAAGGGCGGTGACCCGGAAAAGGTCTTTTTGATTTCGCTTCCCTTTTTATTTTTATTTTTTATTTTTCGTTAATATTTCGTGTTTAGATGTTGCTTTCTGACGGATCAGCTTGTGAAATTGTTATAATGGTTTGGTGAAACTTTGGTTTCTTGATTGTGTTCTGAGCTTGGATTTCCTGGGTCAAAATGTACACATCAATTCTTATATTTTTTTTTGTGAATGTTACTTATAAAAAAAATATGTTGTTTTTTGTGAATGTTTATATTTTTTGGTGTGTTGGTTTTTTGGTCTCGAAACGTTGTAGCGGTGATGTTAATCTCTGTAATATAAACTCCTTACGGAGATAATGGATAAGAGGATTGAATTGTGGTAAATTATTGGTTTTGTATATGCATGCTTTTTTTTGGTTTTGTGGAGTTGTGAAGTTTGTGGAGGGTATGGTGCCTTTGATTCCAGCTCACCGCTTTGGCAATGAAGATAGTTTAGAGCGATAACATAATTTCGCACCTTCTTTTTACCAGACAGATGGGTCTCAATTTGGTATTTGGGTCTTGGAAACGTACTAAATTATCCTGAGTTATTTCTTACATTCAACATTTAAATAACTTGAGGGGTGGCGTTCTGCATTTAAGCGGAATGAGACTATTATCCAAGAGTCAATATAAGTCCACTATCCGAATTTTGGCACTGTCGTCTCCATGTTGTTGTTGTTGCATTTAATTTAATTTGGACTTTCTGTTGATGGTTTTTGTGTAGTAGTTGATGTACTGAATGTCCTCAAATTTGGTTGCCTTTCAGTTTAAAGAGTTGGCCCAAGCTTATGAAGTTCTAAGTGACCCAGAGAAGCGTGAGATCTATGATCAGTATGGAGAGGATGCTCTCAAGGAAGGAATGGGTGGTGGAGGTGGTGGGCACGATCCGTTTGACATATTCCAGTCCTTCTTTGGTGGCAACCCTTTTGGTGGTATGAATCTTTGGCCATGGGATATATCATATATGCTGCCATTTATGAAACATAATATATGGATATTTGTGCTGACTTTTCCTGTGCCCAGGTGGTGGAAGCAGCAGAGGCCGAAGGCAGAGGAGGGGCGAGGATGTGGTCCATCCCCTCAAGGTTTCTTTGGAGGACCTATACAATGGGACATCCAAGAAGCTGTCCCTCTCTCGTAATGCAATCTGCTCCAAGTGCAAGGGGTTAGTACTTTATTTTTACATATTTTGGCATGTTAAGTATTTTCTTGTCATTCTTCCAATATGGGATTCCGTGTGACATCTTGCAGTAAAGGTTCCAAGTCGGGTGCTTCAATGAAATGTTCTGGTTGTCAAGGTTCTGGAATCAAAGTCTCCATCAGGCACCTTGGCCCCTCTATGATCCAGCAAATGCAGCATGCTTGCAATGAGTGTAAGGGTACGGGTGAAACCATCAATGACAAGGACCGCTGCCCGCAGTGCAAGGGAGAGAAGGTTGTCCAGGAGAAGAAAGTTTTGGAAGTTATTGTGGAGAAGGGTATGCAGAATGGGCAGAAGATTACATTCCCTGGAGAAGCTGATGAAGCGGTAAGGCTGACATTTATTTTTCTTCGTTTGAAAAATGTTTTTGTGGTCTTTGTAATACTAAGGTGGTTAGTTTGCTAGAAGTGTGGATTTTTTTTTTTTTATTGTATTTATTCTCTTTCAATGCAAGACTGCTATTCGGTTATTAATCTGTGCATTTGTTTATTTTTATTTGCAGCCTGATACTGTTACAGGGGACATTGTTTTTGTTCTACAACAGAAAGAACACCCCAAATTTAAGCGTAAGGGTGATGACTTATTTGTTGAACACACCTTGTCCCTTACAGAGGCACTTTGTGGCTTCCAATTTATATTGTCGCATTTGGATGGTAGACAGCTCCTCATTAAATCTGAACCTGGAGAAGTAGTCAAGCCTGGTACGTTGGATTATTACTATATTTTTAACTATCTATTTTTTATTTGCTAATGCTGTTATCAGCTATATCTAAGTTTTGTGCATCTATTAGAGTTTATCTATGCAATTATGCATCAGAATAACATTGACTGCAAGGTGGAAATGTGCCCTGTGGAACTGTACAGGAAGTTTGTAATGATAATAGTCTCTAATTTTTCATCTATAACCTAAGAGTGCATCTTTGATCTAGAGCTGGTGGTGCTTTACACCACCCAACTGGGAACCTCAGCTTCCCATTGGTTTTCACAAAAGTCATTGTGAAGCAGCTTGAGCTGTAAGAGCTTCCCATTGATGCACTTTAATTGGAATCTGATGTGGCAACTTCCTGTTGCGGTTTTTGACACCGTACCGATTTACTTAAAAAAGTAAATTTCTGTCATTTTGGTTGGGGTGGGGTGGTTGTTTAGCCTTGTTCTTTAGTATCTCGTTACCCATGATTCTGTGGATCCACAATAGTCAGTCATGAGAAAAAATTTATGTGCTATACTCAAATGGCTCCTATCTGGAGAACAGGGTGCAAAGTGAATTTCGTGAGTATGCTTATAAATGACTTCTAAGAAACTATAAAGTTATTTGCGGTGCTCAATATATCTATCATCATTGTACTGATCGTTTTGTTTTGTGTGCTACAGACCAATACAAGGGTATAAATGATGAGGGAATGCCGATGTACCAGAGGTCGTTCATGAAAGGTAAATTGTACATTCACTTTGCAGTCGAATTCCCAGACACCCTTGGCCCAGAGCAGTGCAAGACACTAGAGGCTGTGCTGCCTCCAAGGAGCTCAGCGCAGCTGACGGACATGGAGCTGGATGAATGTGAAGAGACTACACTGCATGATGTGAACTTAGAGGAAGAAATGCGTCGCAAGCAAGCACAGGCTCAAGAGGCATACGATGAGGATGAGGACATGCCTGGTGGTGCTCAGAGGGTCCAATGTGCTCAACAATGATGAATGAATGAGCTGACCCAAAAAACAGGAATGATTTGGAGAACCATAATTACTTAAAATAAGTATTAACATCATTACCTTCTGTCAACAGGGCGTATTAGTTAGATTTTGGATTGTTTTTGGATTATTGCCATGTTATCAAACATGTACTGTGTGGGAGATCTAATGTTTGAATTCTAGTTTACGTGGAAAACCATGCTTGTTTGTTGGAGGTATATATCTCTGTCATCTGGATGGTTATTTTGCCATCCGGATGATGTATTTCAGGGAGGCTATAAGAACCCATTTTAAGCTCGTTAGTTTTTGCATGCATGCTGCCACTGCCTGTTGGTTTGAGGAACAAAAACAGTGAAAATAGGCTAAAAATAACGTAAGCATTACTCCATTAGTTTGCCAAAAGAAATTTCTACTATGATATCTGTAGTTGGTGAATGATATATGTAGTTATAGAGTTTATAGAGTGCGAAAATATCGCTCAAATTTTTTGAAAAAAGTAATAAATATAATATTTATATAAAAAAATTAATTTTTTAATAATAAATTTTACTCTTTTTAAGTTTTTACAAAGACGCGATCGTTGAAATGGTCGAGTTTTATGGAGATGTGATTTTTATTCTTGTGTGGTTAAAAATTAATGTTTCTGTAAATAATTATAATATCAAAAGATTTTGTGATACGATGAGAGCAACATATTATGATTATTATCCATATTTTAAAATAATTAATAATTATTATTATTTTGAATGAAAGAGATATAAAGACTCGTGCAACACCATTTGTGACACGTATGAATTAACCATTGATATTACATATACGCATTAGCGACGATAAATTCAAAACTCGACAATCAAATTCTAGTCGATATGCAACCGCCAAATCAATGATTGATCTTATGCAAGTATTATGCTGGTGGTGTTACAAGTAACATTATTTTAAAGAAAATCTCCACCTAAATGAACGAAAGTTGAATAAAATATTATTAAAATATTATTTTTTAATATTATTATTATTTTGAGATTTAAAAATATTAAATTATTTATTATATTTTGTGTGAAAATTTAAAAAAATTACGATGATGAAATGAAACATTTTTACTATTCAAACAGAGCCTAAGTTGCAATTACGCAAACTTTGTTCCCGAGTTTAACCTAAATCAAAACCAAATTTATGGTAATTTAACATTCAAAGTAAAATTAATATTAACTGAAGTTTGAAATGAACTCAAATTGAACTCATACAAATGGAGTTTAAGGTTGTGTTTGGTAAATGAAGCAATCTAAAATCTAGATTAATCATTTTATTATTATTTACAAACAATTTATAACTATTTATAATTATTCGATACTATTCACAAATCATTTAAAATCATCTCAACCTAAATATTTCGATTAAGATTCTATTGATTTATATCTCTAATTATAGAACGAGGTCCAACAAATTTTCGTATTTTATTAATTTATTATTATTTTATCACTAACATAATCATCGTATTGACCGAAGACATTTCTTTGCGGTGGACGACGCGTCGACGACCAATGGACTATATCAACGGTGCAGATCCCTTCTCAGACTTCAGAATTTGCTATTACATTCTAGATCCTTCTGGGCTCAACGCCTCTCGTCTTTTCTATAAATCATTCTCTCTCGCCGTCTCGCTTGCTTCTGTGGTTCTTCTCCTCGCTCCTTTACGTAACAATTCGTTCAATTCGCGATCGGTTCTTTTCCCTTCTCTCCTTTCCTAGCTGCCTGCAGATTTGGGCTTTTTCTGGATTTGTTTCGAAATCGAAGGCGGTGGGTTTGATTATCTTTTAGCAAGAAGAGAAAATGTTTGGGAGGGCACCGAAGAAGAGCGACAACACCAAGTACTATGAGATTCTGGGAGTGTCAAAGAACGCCTCGCAGGATGATTTAAAGAAGGCTTACAGGAAAGCGGCCATCAAGAACCATCCGGACAAGGGTGGCGACCCGGAAAAGGTCTTTTTGATTTCGTTTTCATTTCCTTTTTATTTTTTATTTTTCATTAATATTTCGTGTTTAGATGTTGATTTTTTACGGATCAGCTTGTGAAATTGTTATTATGGTTTAATGAAATTTGGTTTCTTGATTGTGTTCTGAGCTTGGATTCCCTAGGTCAAAATGTACAGATAAATTATCTTATTGTTTTTTTGTGAATGTTTATATTTTTTTGTTGTGTTGGTTTTTCCGTCTCGAAACGTTTTAGTACTGATATTAAACCCTGTAATATAATCTCCTTGGGAATTATCAAAAAAGTAATATAATCTGGAGATGAAGGATACGATGATTGAATCGCGGTTAATTACTGGTTTTGCATATGCATGCTTTTTTATTGGTTTTGTGGAAGGTATGGTGCCTTTGATTCCAGTTCACCGCATTGACAACAAAGATATTCTAGAGCGATGACATAAATTTTCCCCCTTTTTAACCAAACAGGTGGGCTCTCAGTTTGGCATTTGGGTCTTGGAAACGCACTGATTTGTCCAGAGTTATTTTTCGTTTTTTCAACAATTATCTAACTTTAGTGGTGGCGTTCTGCATTTGTGTGGAATGAAAGTATTATCCTAGTGCCAAAATAAGTCCGCCATCCGAATTTTGGCACTTCCGTTGCCATGTTGTTTGTTACTTTTATCGTTGTATTTAATTTAATTTGGGCTTTCTTTTAATGGTTTTTGTGTAGTAGTTGATGTACTGAATCTCCTCAAATTTGGGTTGCCTTTCAGTTTAAAGAGTTGGCTCAAGCTTATGAAGTTCTAAGCGACCCAGACAAGCGTGAGATCTATGATCAGTACGGCGAGGATGCTCTCAAGGAAGGAATGGGTGGTGGAGGTGGTGGGCATGATCCGTTTGACATATTCCAGTCCTTCTTTGGTGGCAACCCTTTTGGTGGTATGAATCTTTGGCCATGGGATATATGCCCGCCATCTATGAAACATAATCTATGGACATTTGTGATAAGTTTTACCTTGCTCAGGTGCTGGAAGCAGCAGAGGCCGGAGGCAGAGGAGGGGAGAGGATGTGGTCCATCCCCTCAAGGTTTCTTTGGAGGACCTCTACAATGGGACATCCAAGAAGCTGTCCCTCTCTCGCAATGCAATCTGCTCCAAGTGCAAGGGGTTAGTACTGTATTTTTACATGTTTTGGCATGTTAGGTATTTTCTCTTCATTCTTCTGATGTGGGATTGCGTGTGGTCTTTTGCAGTAAAGGCTCCAAGTCAGGTGCTTCAATTAAATGTTCTGGTTGTCAAGGTTCTGGAATCAAAGTCTCCATTAGGCACCTTGGTCCTTCTATGATCCAGCAAATGCAGCATGCTTGCAATGAGTGTAAGGGTACGGGTGAAACCATCAATGACAAGGACCGCTGCCAGCAGTGCAAGGGAGAGAAGGTTGTCCAGGAGAAGAAAGTTTTGGAAGTTATTGTAGAGAAGGGTATGCAAAATGGGCAGAAGATTACATTCCCTGGAGAAGCTGATGAAGCGGTGAGGCTAATGTTTATTTTTCTTCGTCTCAATAATATTTTAACGGTCTTTGTAACAGCAAGGTGGTTATTTTGCTGGAAGTGGGAAATGCTTCTTTTTTCTCTTTCCTTTTGAGACTGGTATTTTGTTATTAATCTGTGTTTTTGTTTTTTTCAGCCCGATACTGTTACAGGGGACATTGTATTTGTTCTGCAACAGAAAGAACACCCCAAGTTTAAGCGGAAGGGCGATGACTTATTTGTTGAGCACACCTTGTACCTTACAGAAGCACTCTGCGGCTTCCAATTCATATTGACCCATTTGGATGGTAGGCAACTCCTCATCAAATCTGAACCTGGAGAAGTAATCAAGCCTGGTACGTCGCATTATTTCTACTTTTTTTCTTACAATCTTTTTTATTTTTTTTAATCTGATAATGCTGTTGCGAGCTATATCTAGCCTCTAGGTTTTGCCCATTTATGAGCGGTTATCTATTGAATTTTGCGTCAGAATAACATTAACGTCAAAGGTGGAGATGTGCTGTGATGAACTTTTGTACGGGAAGTTTGTGAATAGCATTACCTGCTTACTTCAATTATCTCTAAATCCTAGTGAATAACCTAAGAGTGGATCTTTGATCCAGAGCTGATGGTGCTATAAGCCACCCTATGGGGAAGCTGAACTACCTCTTGGTTTTCACAAAAACGTCATTGTGAAGCATATTGAGCTGTCGGAGCCTCCCATTGATACGCTTTAATTGGAATCTGTACTTCCTGTTGCTGTTTTTTTACACCGTACCAATATATGCTTAAAAAGTCATTATTTCTATTATTTCGGTGGGGGTGGAGTGGTTGATTTGGCCTTGTTCTTTAATATCTTGTTACCCATGATTCTGTTGATCCCCAATAGTCGTTAAAAAAAATAAAATGGAAGTTATCCGCAATGCATAAATGGCTCCTCCTATCCGAAGAACATTGGTGTAAAGTGAATTTCGCTTGAGTATGCTTATAAAGTACGGATAAGAAAGTAAAAAGTTATTTGTGGTGCTCAATATTATGTATCATCATTTTTCCGATGTTTTTGTTTTGTGTGGTACAGACCAATACAAGGGTATAAATGATGAGGGAATGCCAATGTACCAGAGGTCGTTCATGAAAGGGAAATTGTACATTCACTTTGCAGTCGAATTCCCAGACACCCTCAACCCAGAGCAGTGCAAGACATTGGAGGCCGTGCTGCCTCCAAGGAGTTCGGTGCAGCTGACAGACATGGAGCTGGATGAATGCGAAGAGACTACACTGCATGATGTGAACATAGAGGAAGAAATGCGTCGCAAGCAAGCACAGGCCCAAGAGGCATACGACGAGGATGAGGACATGCCTGGTGGTGCTCAGAGGGTCCAGTGTGCTCAGCAATGAGGAATGAATGAATGAGCTGACCCAAAAAAATAGGAGGAATGATCTGAAGAAACAGAATTTTACTGAGAAAATAAATCATCATTGGATTCTGTTTCAGGGAGTGGTAGTAGTAGTAAGATTTGGGATTGTTTTGGGTTTTGCTGCAATTTTTCTAAACATATACCGTGTGGGAGATCTAGTATTTGAATTCTAGTGTAAGTGGAAAACCACGCTTGTTGGTTGGGGGTTGGTGTATATCTATTGTCATCTGGATTGCCAGATGGGATCTATATAAGAAATCATCTTTTACGTCTGTTTTGGTGCTTCTGCTTCCTACTTTTAAGCTCTACATACGCGCTGAATATATTTTTTGCCTTTAAGGACTATATATCCTTGCAAAGAAATCGGGAAAGGAGCTCTGGGCTGGGAAGCTCTGAGTTGTTTAAGTATTTACTATTAAAAAATTTCTATATAGATTTTATATTTATTTAATTTTCTCAAATTAAAAAAGTGTGCTAGGCCGTATTGGATATGTCACTTCCTCGCTTAAAAGTCTTTGTACAATTTTGATAGAAGAAAATAAGAGATGTGAGAGAAAGAGAGAGACTTCTATTATAAACAAAAGGTCGGTTTTGGAAATGGTCCCCAAAATAAATAAAATTTGGTGACGAGTGCACGTCACTTCCATTGGGTTGGGTCAATGTTGTAGGGTTTATTTAATTTTGGCATTGCAACTTTTTATTATAATTAGGCCTTTATACGGCACTAAATGTCAAGTACGAGGATGAATACACCAACTAGATTAATATTAAATAATCTTTTCCTAATAATTCTTATTTTATTTTATTTTGGGGTTCTTTCTTCCCTACATGTTACACAAAATAATACTTTTTTAGGAGCTCGGGTTGTGGTTTGGTATCAAAATGACAAAAATAACGAAAAATAATCTAGCAAACCATCTTCCACAAATGAAGGTAAAAGTCAGCTTATCTTAAATGCTCTTCGACAAGAAAAATCTAAAAAAATATAAAAAAATGACTTTGTTTGTTTTTACAGATGAGATGAGATAAGTTGAGATTAAAATTAAAAATTAAATAAAATATTATTAGAATATGTTTTTTTAATATTATTTTTATGTTAGGATTTGAAAATGTTGAATTGTTTATTTTATTTTGTATGAGAATTTTAAAAAATTGTAATAATTAGATTAGATGAGTTGGAAAGTTTTGACACAAATTAATTCCAAGTTTTGGCAAAAATTAATAAGTTGTCCAACATGTCTATATACGAGTAAGTCTCCCATGTAACGAGTCCAATTCTAACAAGAGGTTCCGTTTGGTTGCAAGATTCAGTTAAGATCAACTCAGTTTAGTTTAATTTTAAACTGAGTCTAACATCCAAACACTCAATTCTCAAATTATTAAACTGATCTATCTCAACTCAAAACCTCTTTACACGTATGACCTATAACTTTTTTCAATTCAACACATCTTTATACGTGGGACCCATTTTTCATAAATAGTATTAAACTCATCTTAACATTTAAACACATCTAAATTCATTTTTGATGATCTCACATAACTCACTTCACCTACTCAACTCACTACTATTCATATACTATTCATAAAGAACTCAACTTAGCTCATGAAATTAACCCGAGTTCCAATTCTCTTCCTCGATCTTCCTCTCTAACGAAAAGATAAATTAATATTAGGTAATCTTAATTTCAAACTTAGGATTAGTGCCAAATTAATTAGATGATCAGGTTGCCGTATTCTTATTGATAACGATGTGTTATACGATCGAATTCCTTCACTTCTGTATGCAGTTTTTCTTTTTAATATATTTTTTCCAAGGGATCGATATATAATACCGTTGACAATCCTCAGATAGAAACTAGAGATGTTAAGGTTGAAGATAATCACCAGATATCAACTCCCCAAGCAGCTTGCAACAAAGAGAGAAATATATATATATATATATTTTTATATATATATATTTACATATGTAAGTTCTTGCTAGCTTCATCATCAAGATCAGCTCCGCAGCCTTAAACATCGGGATTCGGTACGTATCTTTCTAGCAATATTCAAGCTAGCTAAAAGGATGGATCCGCCCAGCTCCATGGATTCTTTTTATGATCCCACAGACCAAAACATGGATGACGCTTTTGCTTATAGCTTCGGATTTTCCATTGTCATCGTCGCTGTTATCATAACGATGGCCATCGCTTCTTACTACTGCACCCGCAGGTATTCAGGCTCTGAAACTTACAACAGAAACGTCTCCCTTACCACCAGTACCGGAGATACTGGCAGCTCCCGCTCCGTGGTGATCGAAGTTATAGGCCTCGACGAAGCCGCTCTTCATAGGTTCCCGAAGTTGCTTTACTCCCAAGCCAAACTCAACATGGCTGGTGACTCCACTGCCTCTGCCTGCTGCTCCGTATGTTTGGCGGATTATCGAGACACTGATTTGCTTAGGCTGTTGCCTGATTGTGGCCACCTTTTCCATCGGAAATGTGTGGATCCATGGTTGAGGCTGCGTCCTACTTGTCCCGTCTGTCGGAACTCTCCGGCGCCGACTCCTCTTGCCGAGGTGGCTCCCTTGGCAGTGCGACAATATCGACAAATTTAAATTCAAAGTAAGAGTAAGATAGACAAATAATCACAATGGGTTTTACGTAAAATATTTATTGAACGCTTAATTAATGTTGTTATAAAAATTTAGTGATAAATATTGTAAGACTGATTGCTTTATTTTTATATATATATATAAATATATATTTATATATATATATATATATATAATATACCTATCTTTCTCCTTTCTAGATCTTATAAAATCATCATATCATCCAAATCCTAAATCGACTTTTAGATTAGTTTTGTACAAATTCATGCACTCGTTGGCATAGATGTAAATGATATTTTCCCGGCCCTTTGTTCTTCCTATGAGCTGCACGTACTAATAAAATTAGATAATGAGATTAGATGAGATGATTTGTAAATAATAGTAATATTATTAGTTAAAATTAGATTAGACAAGATAAGGTGAGATAGTTTATATCCAAACGGTCCCTAATGAAATTCTGTTTTGTACACTCATAAATCATTAAAATAAAATTAAAATAAAAAACCTTATTTTCAGCTGATTCCTTCTTTTTTGTACATATAATACTTACAAACTTAACAAAAAAATCTTCACAACTTCTTACTATTCACCCACACTCCATATTCTATATTTCTTTTTCATATTTTAAATTTTTTTCTTCTATCAAATATTTTTTATATGAATATTGAATATAAAATTTGAAATAGTTTAAAATTAAAAAAAAATTAAAATTTAAAAATTTAAAAAAATGTGGAGTGTGGAGTGTGGTGGAGGTTCTATAGCAAAGCCCCAAACTTAATATTGCACTTAAAAGAAAAAAGATCTTCCAGCCATACGAACTATATATATATGTATCATATTGTTTGAAATCACCACGTATCTTAAAAATTGATGAAAATTGATAGATTTTATTAATATTTATTATATATCTTCACACTTTTTCTCAGACTACTCCTTAATAAATAGACCAAATACGTGAAATTAATGAGAAGATATAAATTTAATCATACATATATATTTATATATATGTATTATATATAGTCGACGTTTAGATGTTTAATAATCGCGTACGAATGTGCTAAGATGGATAGGTATAGCATGAAAGCAAATAAAAAAATAAAATAAAACAATTAAAAAGTCAAAAATTACAGAAGTTTCTAACTTCCTATACTCTTTATTTCTCGAAAAAATTTATTCATCATCTAATTCTTATCATTCTCTCTTCATCTCATAATATAGCATTAGATCATAGAATTATAAGTGAAAAATAATAAATAATCTCCAATCATCTAATGTCACATTATAAAATAATAAGAGAATGATAGAAACTGAGATGATGTATAACATTGATCTTACTTCTCTCCCTCCCTTGCTTTGCTCCCTCTTGTATCGTTCATTCATCTCCGGCACATAAAACTTTTTTTTTTTTTTTTGAAAAATTTGAGATTATCCTCTTTGTATTTTATCTTCACTTGTATATGTATTTAGTGATTTTTAACTAAATTGATAGCATCTATTTTATCTTTATTTATATGTGTATACTTTAATCCTTCTACAACTTAAAAAATTTGGAAAAAAATATAGAGTAGAAGTCATGACCAAGATTTGTAGTGTTTTTTTTTCTTAAAGAAATTTTTACGTATATCCTCGATTTTTTCTTAAAGATATGCAGTATTAAATAAAAGTACAAGAAGGTTAAAAAATATTTATGGTGATTAAAAAAATAAATAAAAAGAGAGAGAAGAAAAAAAATGGGATTGGTAACATACCTTGCATACGATACGTTCTAATTTTTTCTAAGATGTGATTAGTGGAAAAAAAAGGAAAGAAGAAGAAGTCTTTTTAGGAGTTTAAAGTCTGAGACGTGATTAAAGAACTGCTGGACTACAACGATAGGTAAAGGGAGTGCTGACATGGGTAAAATGGTAAAATAGAATACTGTTATTTTATTCAAAGGTAAAAGTGAGTTTTAATGGTTTCGTGTTCGTGCATCTGCCGTTTCGTGATTTTTAGACTTTTCCTACATGTATATATAGAGAGGCCGCCACTTTGAGCTTATCGATCTGTCGACGGTCCTTCCACTTTTTATTGGTTTCAATTAATAATGGAATTGTACTTAGAAGAAGGTGGAAAATATCCCAATCCAAATCAATGTAGCTATATCTATGGCTGACTACCTAACCACAAAATTAAAATTTCTTTAAAAATTTTTTATTTTCTTCCTCCAAATATATATATGTATGATATTTTTTCAATTAAAACGATCGGTACTTTAATCTCCTAACTAAGCATAAGTCCATATATATATATATATATATACCTCGGCTCTTTTATATATATAGACATGATTATTCTTAATTAATTTATTATTTTTTTTCTTTCACTTACTGATTAAGAAATTGATTATTAATAGTGAATTGATATTTTTTTTATTTTTTAAAAATATTTAAAAATACTAAAAAAATATGAATAAAAAAATTAAAAAAGAAAATTTTGTCTTTGGGGCACGCCCAACGGTGATCCATTATCAGCAAATACATATATGACCACTTATCATGTGATCCATTATATTTAATTATAAACAAAATCAAAATACCAATATTTTTTATGTTAGCCGACCGCGTACGTGGAGGGCAGGCTTCCACATTAGTAATGTGTTAGGTATGTCAATAAACGAGTTTGTGAATTCCTTAAATATTTTAGACATGGAGATTTACTTTTGTAATTAAGATGATCAGTAATTAAAGTATCATGTTAATTCTTAAAAAAGGCCAATAAAATACCATATCTTGCTACAATTGATGAGAGTATTTCCACACCGGACAGAGAAGCTTTTTAATTTTCTATATACTAGATAGAGAAATTCTATTTGTAATCTCTAAGTAGGGATTGTATATACAGACCTTTTATTAAATGAGAAAAAATATCATTTTAAGAGGGATATTTTTATAATTTTAAAAAATTTTTAAAATAAAATTACATAAACTTGCATTGCAATCTCTAAATGAGAATTGTACCTAGCATTGCTCACCCTGAATATTGTTATTGAGAGTGAGAAACTAATTAATTAACCACCTTGCACAAATTACTCTATAATAATTCATTTTTTATTTAAAATAATTAATTTGGTTGAAGTCATGCAAATAAATATTATAAGTAACAAGTACTATAATATTTCATAATGATCAGTTCATGTGTACGAACATGATTTTCAATATTAATATTGTTTTCTTAAATCAATTAGTTATTTTCAAACATATATATAATTACCAAATATATAAATTAAATACATTTGTCTTAATCTTTTCTTTTGTGTTATATTATATAAAGCTAGCTAGTGGCCTTTATATTATATGGAGATGATCTAGCTAGATTATTACCATATGATCATCAAAATCAATTATTTTTTTGAATGTTTTCGTCTAAAATGATGAAATTATTTTTTGAATGTAAAATTAAGTAGTGATCATCAGCGAATTATAAGCGAAAGAATGTTTGGAATGAATTTCCCAATTTGAACTCAAGTCATTCTGCAAGAAAAAGACTAGTCGGAAAATTACCACTATATATTAATCAAAGAGCACAAACAATACAAATAAAAAATAAAAAACAAAAAATCATATTTGTCAGATCAAATCAGATCAGAGGTTCCTCAGCATGAAAATGACAGAATCCGTTGACCCCAAAATTCCAAAATCGAATTATGTATATATAAATAACATACAAAAATAAATATATCTCATACATATCATGTGGGTTAATCTCCGTACTCCCACAAAAAAACTCAGCAACAATTAATTCCAGTTTCCAGCCTCTGAATTGTCAAGGAAGATGGACGGCAGTGATAGTGAAGCTCCTGGGGAGGGCATCAGTGGCTTTACGTATGAAATCATATTCTCCGTTGCTGTCTTTCTTCTGGTCGCGGTCATCGCTTTTGCCTGCAACCGCATGTGCTACGCCAGCCACCATGACTGGCCGCCATCTCGCCGGAGCAGCGGTGTTCTTAGAACAGTAACAGACCCGAGTTCGATAAGAATTGAGCAAGGTCTGGATGAATCCACTCTCAACAGCTACCCAAAGCTCCTCTACTCTCAGGCAAAGAAGGATTTCTCCGCAGGTTCAGCTCGCTGCTGTCCCATATGCTTGGTTGATTATAAAGAGACAGACATGCTCCGGCTGTTGCCTGACTGCTCTCATCTCTTCCATCTCAACTGCATCGACACCTGGATGAGGCTGCGCTCGACATGTCCGATGTGTCGGAAGACACAAGTTCCATCTCCAAAGACAGCTGGTGATCTTATCGCAGCGACATAAGAAAGTTAGATTGATGATGCAGACTGGACGAGAGACTACTTGGATGTTGTTTTTGTTTCTTGTTTTTTAAACGTAATTTTCTCTCTTTTTGTGAATCCATGTGGTCTTAGACCGTAAAAAAGTTATTTTTAATATAAAATAAATATAATGTATCATGTAAAAATACGGTCATTTTATAAATTTAAAACTGTAACACTTGGTCTCTTTTAAGTTTTTACCATAGAATTAAAAAAAAAAATACAATTTTTACATGTGGCCGGATCGATGCATTATATTTTTATTATTAGTAGGCATGATTATATATATATATATATATAAGATAAACGCAGTGAATTAATATAAATTAGTTCATTTTTATTATAAATAAATTGTTACAAATACTTATATTTATTAGAAGAGGAGTACTGCAAGTCTATTTCATTTCCACTAATTAATGAAATAGTTTTTATTTTTTATTTTAATTTTAGAAAGAAAGATAGCATATATCTACTTTCACGATGTGATCGCCCTCTAGTGAGCGTGATTTTGTGGGAATATTTTCCAATAAGATCTGGTACTTCATATATAGGCCAGAGAGGTCAAATTAATCATGATGAGAGAAGTGGGGGCAGGTGGCTATATGGTTTGATTGGACGTCAACATCACATTAAATCTCTTGCTAATTAGATAGATATCATGCCCTAATTAACTTGAACTAATGGGCGCCAAGGCCACGATTAGGCCGGTTTTCATTTTACTAATTCAATTTCATGAGATAATTTATAAGATAAGGTAAATGAAACGGATCGTTTCAATAAGATGAAGTGGGGGCCTTTCACTAAGGGTATTTTGGTCAAGTTTATTCTAAAATGTGGGCCTTTTTGTCTATTCCTATATTTGAATTGCAAAGAAGTCCAATTTTATGAACTGTACGTTAGGGGTGGGCAGCGGAACCCTGCCCCTCGTGTTGTGGGGCGAATTCCCCAGTGGCCAAATGCAGGGTGTGGGTGGCCCTGCCCGTATTTGGCACCCACGGCGGGAGCAGGGGCGGGGGCGGGATCGAGTTCACCCCCGCCCCCACCTTTTATAATATATATAAATATAAATATATAGACAAAATGTCGTCGTAATTTTATGCTTGAGGTTTTTTTTTACTTACTTAATAACAAATTACAAAACGATATATATATAAATATATAGACAAAACGTCGTCATAATTTTATGCTTGAGTTTTTTTTTTTTTACTTACTTAATAACAAATGACTAAACGACGTCGTTTTGTCATTTGTTAAGAGCCCCCATTTCTCGCGACTCCACCCTTATTCCCTCAGCTCCTCTCTCTCTCTCATCTCTGTCGTTGTCGTTATTCCCACTACGCCGTCGTCGTCTATCTGCATCTTTGTCACTGAAGGTAAGAATCTACTTTCAATCTCTGATTTCATAGATTTTATTTTTTGTTGAGTTATGGAATGGAGATTGAAGGAAGTATGGAGTTTAATCGGAGATGAAGGATAGGATTGTGCTTGTGAATTGTGTGATATGGAGACTCTATTATGCATGTGTTTTGATGATTGATGACTGATGTGTGTTAATTTTTGTGAGTTTGTGAATCTGTGATAATGATTTTTGTGGGTTTGTGATGTGTTTTAATGATTGAATACGTGATACTGTGTCTATGATAATGATTTTATGTCTTATTTCAGCTGCTTTCCCTAAAATCAACTACTGCATTTGAGTTAAAATCAAATGATGTTCATGTCATATTCAAAAACAGACACTTGGAAACTTTTGTTAGTTGTCACATTGACAGAGAGTGTTTTGATTAAGAAAAAAAAGGTATGTTCGTTTTGTTGGTGGAGTCGGTGAGCTAAGTGAGTGTAGAGAATCAATACAATGTTTGTGAAGAGTATGCTCTTGACTATGAGGAGGCTGACGTCGAGGGGGGTGGTGATAAGTTTGTATCTGGTAATTGTGAAACTTAAATTTCATTTTCTTATTTTAATTTATTTATTGTCATTTAATTGATATTAATTTTAAATTTAATTGTTATTGTGATACATGAGACTGCGTCTACGGCTACCTCTGATGCTGTATGACTTTGTGTGTATTGGACCCACCATTGCCAATTTGTCATGGTTTGCACAATGTGCATATATTTTAAATTTTTGTTTTATATTTATAACTTTATAATTATAATTTCTTTTATTTTGAACTTATTGAAATTGCAGGTTTTATGATCTCGACACAACTTAGTGAACTCACTGTCACCCCAAATTGATCAAATTTGAGATGTTATAATTTTGTTAATTTACAATTAATTGTAATGTTGCTACAATAATTAGTAGTGCAATTTTTAATATTTAATATTTTTAGATGAGTTTGTAATTTTGCAATAATTTATTAGTTCTCTTCATTTGTATAGTTGTAATAGCTTAGTGTTTTAGTAATGATTATCAGTTAATACTTAATAGTATTAGTTAAAATTTAGTATATAGTATATAGTTAATAGTTTCTATCTAATATCCATATAATTTATTTTTTGTTTTGAATTTTGCAATATATTTATTTTTGTAGTTATTCTAGGTCTAAAATGGCCCAAAAACAAGTTTGAATGTGTTTTTGGGCCATTTTGGACCCAAATAACTGAATTGACTCAGTAGGGAGCGAGGGGCAAACGAAGGGAGGTCCACCCCCACGTCCCGTTTTCGTGGATGGGGTACCTCATTCCTGCATGGACGGGGGCAGAGAGCTAGGAAGGGGTGGCCCTGCCTTGTAGGGGCGAGTAGCGCCCCTACTGTACGCAGCACTGTCCTTACCAAATTTCCTTAATTTTATATTTTTAACTAATAGGATTTTAATGATAATTTGGATGAATAATGTGAAATTTTTCAGACTTTTCAAAATAACGACCAATTCAATTTTTTAAGTTTTTTTTATTTATTTATTCAGCAAGGAATTATATAGGTAACTCCCGGCCAGCCAAGCCCGCTTTCTAAAATTTGTTGAGTTTATGAAAAGCTCTTTTTGAGATTTTGAGTAATTTTTAGATAAAGACCCAAATATTTTTCTGGAATGGATGAAATAGTTTTTATGGGCTGATGTTTTTGGACAAATTGAGTTATTTATTTTTTTTAGAAGTTGAGTGGAGATTCAAAAGTCAGGAAGAACCCATTGCCTATTTGCACCCTAGGGTTTTCAGAGCTGCAACAGCCCCACAGACTCCTCTTCTCTAGGGTCTTATCAATTTTCTATATATATGTATACGTTACACAGTCCACAGAGATACCCCCGTAAGTCATCCCCAACCTAAAGCTAGGGCTGCCACTTCAATTTTCTCCTTCTTCTCTCGGTTTCTCACTGCCGCCGCACCACTTTCAAGTAGCCACAAGTTACAACCCAGCCGGAGACACATCTTGTGGTCACGTTCCACGGCGATGCTACATTAGAAACCAGCCCTTATGTTTTAGCCGCCCTAAACAACCACCATTGAAAATCCAAGAACCCAGCCGTAAACCAAGTAAAGTCGCCGCTGTGCATCACCGCAAGGCCCCTGGCTCCTTAAAACAGGGCACATACTTCTTAACGTAAAGCACTGCAAACCACCACCACCAAGAGCCTCACCACGTCAGGATCTAACGTGCTCCTCCGCATCGCTGACCACCGTGAACCCACGTCGGAAAACACCACCTTCAATCTCATCGAAGGACCTCTGTTTTTGCATCTCAAAACAGAGCACTTCATCTCGTTCGGTGCCACCAGCCACGACAAAGGGAAGCCCAGCGACGCCGACCCCGAAACCACTCCATGAACTGCCGCTGCCCAACCACCTTTTCGCCGCCGCGTTACTACCCTCTCGGTGACTATCCTGTGCGGTCTCCCTCCCACTTACGGCTTAGTCTCTTTCTCTCTCCGTGGTTACTCTCTCCCATCACTCTCTCTCTTACTTCCACAGTGCACTATCGCCGCCTTGCCCCTTGCTCCGCCTCACGCCTCCTTCCCTCACGGTGAGTTGTCGCACGGTGCCCCCATGTTGACTGTTATTTTCATCCGAGATTTGGCTTGCTATTTTTAGGCTCGTGGTTTCTGTAAATCTTTACAAGACAAATAGATGTGGCTTGTGCTTTGTTCGTTATTTGGGCTGGGCTTACCTTAGACCACATGGGCTTGATTTCTTAAAGAGACTTGTGATGGAGTTGAAATTATGTTTTTTTTTTCTTTTTTTTTTTGAAGAAAGTTGAAATTAGGTTAAGTAAATAGTAGATGTATATCGATGGAATTTGGAGAAGTGATGATAGAGAGTTAAGAGAATTTTAGATATTTAGAAAAAATGTATTATTTTAGCATTTTAGGTAATAAATATCGAAAAATGTGTTCAATTGAAATTTATGGAAGTTACATGAATATTTTATAGATGACATTTATATATATACTTAGGAGCATGCATAAGAACTTGATCTCCTCTCCAACATTCTTCATGATCATGAAAGATAATTAAACAAATGTCATTATGCTACAAGGTCACTAGATAATGACCAACTTTATTTAATTATCAGTACTTTATGATATTATATATTAATCATTGATAGAGAAATATTTCAACTATAAAGGGGTTACACAAAGATAAATCCATAAATTGACTTGTCTTGATATGATATATTAAGTTGTAAAGTTAATCTAATAGATCACATGAAGTTATATTATTTGTTGGTCCAAAAATAATTTAATATCTTTCTCTTTTGTTAATTGCGAAAATCTACCATATTAATTATATATATATATGCTGTTTTAGACTATGATTTGAAGAAGATCATCATAATATCATATGTATTGATCTGCCGCCATGGTTATACAGAAGAAGATGAGCGAAGGCAAGAAAACCAGAGGCCGACAAAGGATAGAAATCAAGGAACTGGCGGAGGAAAGCAAAAAACAAGTAACTTTCTCGAAGCGCCGTGCCGGCCTATTCAAGAAAGCCGGCGAGCTTTGTGTCTTGTGCGGCGCCGAAGTGGCCATCATCGATCGTGTTCTCTCCTCATAATAACGTGTTTTGCTTCGGCCACCCAAATGTTGAAACTGTCCTCGACCGCTATCTCACTGGAAATCATTCATCCTTCTCGCACACGAGTTCGTCTGATCTGCATGATCAGAAGTACTTTAGTAATGTTAATAATGTGGCTGCAGTGGAGTTGATGAACAGACAATATGAGGAGGCGCAGGAGGAGTTGGAAAGGGAGAAGAAGCGGCTAGCGGAGATAGAGGAGGAGGTGATCGAGGAAGAAGATGGAGAACAATGGGGAGTACTTGTGGTGGGAGGAGGCTGTGCATGAGAATATGGAGTTGGAAGAGATGGAGCACTACATGAGTGCTTTGCAAGAGATGCGATGGAAAGTGGGGAGCAAACTTGAACAATTTAGGATGATGAGATCTGCCACTCTGCATGATGCTTGCGCCTGGGATTGGTGAACTATGTTGCTTTAATTTTATCAAGATTAATGACTTTTTTCTTTCTTTGAAAACATGAAACTTGTGTTTAAATATCTGACCTAATTAGGACGGAATTAAATATTATATTTTGGGTAATCTTTTTTTGATCACTTAAATGCATGCATTGCATGGAGAAACTTTTTTTTTTTTTTAATTTTTTTTATAACAAGTTTTTCTATTAATCAGAAGAAACATTACAACAAGTGTTTATCAATCCAAATAATGCAGAACTTATAAACTCAAGAAATATACGGCCCCTCCCTCCCACACACTTATATCTATATAGAAATTAAACTAATTTTCGCTAATCATACCTTATACGTACACTATTTACATGCAATGAGAATCAAGTTGCTTAAGATGCTATTTATATTAACCTGGAGATCAGATCAGTCACCTTTCATGATCAAGTAAATCCTGATCTTTTTAATTAAGCCCAGCGTCGCACTACCAAAAATTGTTGCTTTTGGACTTGAATGGATTGAAACTGCTTCTTAATTCCAAAATTAAAACCACCATATATAAAACTTGAAATATTGGAGGTTGGGCAGGTCATGATCATGACCTGATGAGAGACTAGATTAATTTCTATGGATACTTTCCTAAATCACGGCCTTGATATAATTAATTAGGTCCGTTATTGACACGTATTAATTAAGTAACTGCTAAAACTACGTTATACTTCCTAATTAACTTCCTACTTTAGTATGGCGTTACAAACTTACATCAGTATAAATGATCAATCTTAATTCTAATTTCCAACTCTGTTAAAAACCCATTGATCATTGTCTAGATCCGTACCCTGTAACGGCAGAAGGTGCGTACCATATTCTGATTTTATCTCTAGCTAGCTATCTTGATCTTGATCATGCATGCAATCTCTAGACTGATCATGAGAGATATTACCAAGTTGGCATTGGCATTTTGCTGGGTTCACTTCTTTGGTTTGACATCGGGTTGCTCCCCTCCAGCTGGTTGCCCATCACCATGCAGCTCAACTAGCGCCGTCCGATATTACCAAGTTGGCTCCGTCTGGTCCGTTCCACCATCCCCAACTTATTATGCCAACTGGTCCTCCTCCAATTTCTTCCGCACCGGCGACTTTCTGAGTAAGCTGTACTCCGACTCCATCAAACGCCTTGTTCAAGATCCATTAGGATTATATATATCTATATGAGAAATACTCTAACCACAAAGTGATTATACAAATTAAAGTAATCTCACAAATTTATGTATCTTGATGTAATCTGTTAGATTGTAAAGATACTTTTATGTAACATAGATCAGATCGCTCACATGAAATTACGTCAGTTTTTAAAATTTTTTTTGTATAATCCATTTGTTGGTGTAGCACTCCTCTCTCTCTCTCTCTCTCTATATATATAT
>QEOT01123166.1:38283-49230 GCA_003123785.1 Pterocarya stenoptera | reverse complement strand
CCAAACGACACAAATATCACCACAGCAGTAGTCAATTCCTTTACCAAGATCTAAGCATGAGCAAAAATCCTAGGGGTTGGCTCAAGTGATAAAGGCCTTGGGCTTAAGAGTATCCCAGGTCTAAGGTTCAAATTCTCTTGGATGCAAACAATCTCTAGGGACTATTAGACTAGAGGATTTTCCTCTTGAATTACCCAAGGTGCACTTGCGGAAAATTTCTTGCCAAGGGCCTGAGCACCCCCGGAGTTAGTCAAGATGCTGTTCCCGGACATCTGGTGCCAATAAAAAAAATAATAATCCTTGCAGTAAAGCCTTTTTTCACATTACTGGTGGAGTTAGTCTTCATTGATCTTATCTTTTCTCCTAATTTTCATTCTATCTAATGTCTTATTTTAGGATGTGCTAATTATAAACTCTACTCTGAGAATTTGTTTTCACATACGACATAATTCACCTCAGAAATCCTATATCCCTATTCTGTGTTCTATAATAACACTTCGCTTGGGCCCTCTAGGAAGTATATTGTACTAAAACTTGAGAGAAAATAACTCTACACTGCAACCCAACAAATACGGGAGCCGTTTAGACAAAAACCTGAATGCCCATAATTTCAATTTAAATATACACATACAAGCGACCTCCATTTATTTCTATCAACCCACCCAAAGAAGAAAGAAACTGACTCGCATTTACACCTAAAATTTCGGAGTAGAGAAAATGCAAAAGCAAGACGTAAAACTAATAAGAAACGCCAAAACATCACGCATCTAATTGTGCATTTATCAAAATCAAAATATGCAAGTAAGTTAAAAGCTAAAAATTTATCAAGACACACGTACAGTGAGGGGCAAGAAATCACGAACAGCGTCCCCTTTGGCCGCGGCGACAGTCGATAAGACTTTGGTCTCGTCCATGCCCAAAACCACGGCACCATTAGCGAAGCGAGCGATCTTGCCCGTCTCTAGAGTTATCAAGCGTGATCCAATCTCGAATTCCTCTTTAGCGATGTCCAGAACCTTCGTGCCCGCGACTGGCGTGGGGGGTTCTGGGTCCAGCTGAGACTGAGTGGCGAAACCGAGGCGGCCCATGCAAATGGTGCGGAAGCCGAGGGGTCGCCATGTGAGGAAGTGTGGAAGGTTGGCAAGAAGCGGGTTGGCTCTGTTCATCTTGGACGCCATGCCTATTGAAAATGATGGACGAGAGCAGAGAGCAGCGAGCAGACAGAGAGCAGGGTTTAGGGTTTAAGCGTTTTTTTTTTTTTTTTAGAAAAAAAGGCGGGGTTGGGGACCTGGGGTTTAAGGCTTTTAGCTAATATAGGCGGTGATACTCGTTTATAGCGGTGGGCCGGCCCAATGTTAACCTGAAACTTATGGATAATTTTACAAAGGATACAGAGCTGGGAGTTGTAAATTCCACGGACCTAATAAGGACAAAGCATGATAAACAATTTATTTATGGCTGATTTAATTACATAAAATTAAACTATTTTATTTTATTTTATTTTATATAATTATTTTAATTTTTTTAAATTTTAAAATAAAAATTATATTATAACAATATTTTATTTAACTTTCAACAAAACATCTCATCTCATCCCATCTCATCTCATCTCATATGAACTGCGTAACCAAACGAGACCTAATATAAGTGAGAAAATTTCAAAATTATGAATTAGGATTTGAGTTTTTATATTTTTATAAAATGAGGTTTAAGTTTTTAATTTTTATAAAATTGATACATAAGCTTTAAACAATTTGTAATTAAGTATTTCCGTTAATTTTCTATTAAAAAAATAACAAAATATTTCACAGCAAATCATTTCGAAAAATTATTTTAAACTGTACTCGTAATTCGTATTCACCCGAGTGGGCTGTCAAAAGTGATCCCGAGGACCATATAATATACATTGGGGAAAAGCTTGGGACCGGATGGGTGCCAAAATAGTTTTTACACAGGCCAATAAAAAATAGCCACGTAAGCACTCTAACAATATCAAAATTGAGCCCGCATGCATAGAAAAACGTTCTCCCTCTCCTCCTTTCGCAGGAGACTTGTTCCTGTTTCGTAGTGTTCTCAAGGGGAAGGAATTCGCATAAGAGCCTCATTGCCCACCCTGTCTTCCCCAAACTATCGATTCATTTCTTCCCATTTTCTCAACCAAACAAACCCTTTCTCTGATAGCATGTCTCAAAGGCCCAACGTTCCTCACTCTTCCACCATAGCCTTCGGCCTCCATTCCCACCTCCTCGTGTCTAGTGATATGAATCCCAACTTCAACTGGTGTTGCAATTTTCAATTTTCACTAGTTGAAATCTTTTTATTCCCATTTCTCAAGCTTTTCCTTTGAGTACTCTGAAATTAATTCCCCTTCTATTCCATTCTTTGTATTTGTTTCTCGGGAAAAAAATAGAACATTTTTTAGTTTCAAGATCATGGGTTTGAAAGGTTTTGTTGAAGGAGGCATAGCTTCAATTGTTGCAGGCTGTACCACCCACCCTCTGGACCTGCTCAAGTTCCGAATGCAGCTCCAAGGTGAAGCCAATGCCCCAAAATCGATCGCGAATGCTGCGGTGCAAAATCTCTGCCCAACTCTCGCCTTCCACGCCACCTCACTCTCTTCTCCGGGGTCGATCAATGTGCCTCTCCTGCCTCCCTTGGCGGCTTGTGCAAGCCTAATATCCGTTGGTGCCTGCATCGTCCAACAGTAAATAGGAGGATGAGAAACCAGTCCGACTGTGAGGTGTTCGCCGCAACAGTTTTGGGAAGAAAGAAGGAGAGTAGAGCGTTTGTTCTGTGCATGCGGACTCATCTTTGAAGTTTTTGAAGTGCCTACGTGGCTGTTTCTTATTGGCTTGTGTAAAAACTATTTTGGCACCCATCCGGTCCCAAGCTTTTCTGTATACATTGATCCCATGCATGTGCAAATCTGTAAGCAATAAGCTCAGCATCGTAAACTTTAGTTTGCGCAAGTTTTACGTATTATATTTGAAGAAAAATGACGTCAACCATTAAAAGAATAATTTTATCACGTTTCAAATTTCTTCTTTTTTTCAAAGAAAATGTGTAGTCTTACAATTCTAAGATTATAAATATCATTTGTCTACTTAAGTACCGTACAAATGTGAAAACATGGTATGAACTGTGATAGAATAGTCTCCGTGCACGTACGGATCATTTAGGTTGCTGGTTGTAATATTTTCGAGTTCAGTACTCATACAACGATTCTCTCCGTTGGACTGACAGCAACGACACAGGTTGGTGTTGATCGATGATCAGTGTTTTCAAGTACTCTCGAATCCAAAGAGAGTGAATCCAAACAGGGTTAGCCCCGTTTGTTTTCAGATTTGAGATAAATTTAAAAAAATTAAATTACTTATTTTATTTTATATTAGAATTTGAAAAAGTATAATGATAAAATTGAGATAAAATGATATGAGATGAGAGTTTTCCGAAAACAAACGAGCCAGGCTGGTCTAGCTAATGAATTGATATAAAATGAGTTTAGATAGTTTGTGAATAGTAATAAAATATTTGAGTTGAGATGAGTTAAAAATTGTTTGAGTTAAGATGTTTTGTGAAATTTTAAAAAATGAGAGAAGAAAAATTGAATAAAAATATTATAAAATTAAAATATTGTTAGAATTTTATATTTTAATATTATTTTTATTTTAAAATTTTAAAAAAATTAATTATTTTTTATGTTTTGTTTAAAAATTTAAAAAAAATTATAATAATTATATGAAAAAAATTGAAAATTAAAAATTAAAAATTAAAAATTAAAAAATATTTTTATTTTTAACATTTAGGACGATATGTTAAAAATAAAAATATAAGACGAGATGATACGGAAGCATGTCTATCTACAGCCCAAGCCTTACATTGCTTACACCCTTCCTTCCGCTTTTTCTTTTTTCACTTTTCTCAATAATCGTTGAACCTTTCAAGACAAAATTGGGATCCCGTATCTCCTAATATACATATTTAAGGTTAACAATCACACTTCTAAGCGGTCGGCCTTTTTTTGAAGAGCATCAACCCTCATTTGATGAGCTGCCATGTCAAAAATCATACAAAAGTGAGAATAGATGCACCACACACAATAGAACCCTCGTTTCCAATGCCACCAGTGCAATATTGGGAAAGAATGCTCCATTGACCTCCAAGCACCCATCCCAAACCCATAGCTCTATCGACGGACTGAGCGTGGCCTTGCCAAGCCGTGACGGACGAAGAATTTAATTTAAGATTCATCATTTCTTACGGTCTCCCACATTTTCTCTAATGCCAAACAAAGCAAGCATGAAAAAAAACATGCGCAAACTAAATAAAAAAAAAAAAAAAGGAAAAACCTTATCAAGTATAAAATTGGGAAAGATATGGTTGCGCTCTGTGAACAGTTCTTGGTCATCAAATTTAATGGTATATTGAGTTTGAATCAATGAAAAATTAGCTCCATTTAACCCAAACAACTCAAAAGCTAATGTTTATTTACATTTCCTTTATTTTCTCGGCGGAGAATCTTCTTTCAGATTAATGGGGTTGGGCGAAGATCTCTACTCTACGATACTCGAGTTTCTAGATTTGTCGAGAGAGGGGCCTATTGGTTTTGGTTATGACGTCGCGAGAGGGGGCAACAAACATGAATGTTAGAAAGGAATCAACATTAATCCAGAGAGTCGCACATTCCCAATAACAATTCTCCATCCATACATGAAAAAAATTACAAGTTTATACCCAAATTTTTTGCAGAGGAAACCATAAGAAAACTCCAAGAAAAAACTGCAATACCCAAAGAAAGGATAAAAAGATAATTAAATTTAATTGAAAAAATGATTGAGTACTTAATAGTGACAATTTATAGATTTCTTTGCACCTCAATTCAAAGGCAAGAGATTTAGTGAAAAAAAACCACGTGCATCAAACCCCAGGTGCCATATTCAAAGCCGAATGTGCCAAGAGATACCTCCATACTAGTGTCTGCGAATGTGAACCCACCCCAGATTGAAAATGTTTTTGCTCATTCAACGGAGACCCAAGGCAATCCAAACCAGATTTGTGAGGAATTTGAAAGAGAGTTAGCTCAGTGCACTACGGCACGTCTAGAGGAAGAAAAATCTTCAAAAAAGAGAGCTCATGAACCCACCTCAGATGATAACACTCAGCCCAATAAGAAGCATCATCAAGTCACAGTGGAACTTGAGAAGCAAAATGAAGACCCAATGCAGGAAAAGGATCAAATTATGGCAGATGCATCTCTGGCTCATACTCTACTGAAAATGAAGTCTGGCCATTTGGGGAAAGCGAAATCTAAAGAAAAGATTCGCTTGACTCCATATACAAGACAGAAATCATTAGCATCCGGAAAATCCAAACAAGCTTATGAGGCCAGCTTCAAGGTGCCTCCCCCATCAGAATGAAATCCATTGTCTGGAATTGCAGGGGTTTAGCCCGTCCCAAGGCAATTAGAAACTTAAGGGCTAATATTAGGAAATATAACCCGGATATAGTGTTTTTGTCGGAAACCATGGTAACGGAAGACCGTACCATATCTATTGTACAAAGTTTAGGTTTCCAATATTTTGCATGTTTTCCAGCTTCTTGTAAAAAATGGGGTTTATTACTAATGTGGAGACCGGGTGTAGAAATTGAACCGGTTAATGTAAATATGAATGCTATCACTGTTTTGGTGTATTCGGATCATTCACACTATCCTTGGCTCATTACATTTGTATATGCACCAGTACATTGGAACCTAAAAGCTAACTTTTGGAGTCACCTGGACTCAGTGCATCAATCTTTTCAAGGACCATGGATATGTATAGGAGACTTCAATGACGTAACTAATCAGAATGAGAAATATGGTGGACGTCCAATCTCCAATAATCAAGCAAATGGACTGAATGCATTAATGAACAAACATGGGCTCATTGACATTGGCTTCACAGGACCTCAATTCACTTGGACTAACAATAGACACGGGCAAGCTTTAATCCGAGAAAGACTAGATAAAGCAATAACAAATCAAGAATGGAGACTACTTTTCCCAGATGCTATGCTGCAGCATCTGACCTCTTCAGCCTTGGATCATCATCCGCTCTTACTACTTACAGCTACCGATGCTCGCAAACCATCATCTTTCAAATTTGAGGCCTTTTGGGTTCATGAACCACTAAGTAAAAATATCATCAGAGAGCCTTGGAATAGCTCTTTCCAGGGAAATCCGGCATATATTCTCTGCAAAAAAAATTAAAGCAACAAAGATTGCCCTCAAGCTGTGGAACAAGACACACTTTGGCAAAATTCAAAGTAATATTCAAAAATTGGAGGAAGAATTAATGGAAATTCAAAGCAGCCCTATGAGCAGATACAATCAAGAGAGAGAGAAGCAAGTGCAACAAAGCCTTCACCAACAGAGGGAAAATGAGGAGACACTTTGGAAACAAAAATCAAGAATCTCATGGCTCACTACAACAGATCTAAATACTAGATTCTTTCATCTTTCAACAACGATCAGAAGAAAAAGAAACTCAATAGACTCCATCAAGCTGAGTTTAGGTAATTGGTCTACGGATGGCAATACAATCGAACAAGCTTTCTTAACCTATTTCGGATCACTATATTCCTCCTCAAATCCAAGCTTCCCAGATAATCTAGATAATCTTTTTGAGAGGCAAATAACAGATCAAGAAAATGATGCACTTTTGATGATACCAAGTGAGGAAGAAATTTTTGGAGCATTAAAGCAGATTCCGAACCACAAAACCCCAGGTCCAGACGGCATGACAACATTATTTTTTAAACACTATTGGCATATTACCAAAAAAGATGTCATTAGTACAGTGCAAAACTTCTTTAGGAATGGAAAATTGCTGAGACAGATCAATCACACAAACATTGCTCTCATCCCAAAAATTCAAAGTCTAAACAACCCGAGCCAATACCGTCCTATCAGTCTTACAAATGTTATATATAAAATCATCACCAAGATTATGGCCAATCGCTTCAAAGCTACTCTGTGTAACATCATCTCCCCACTTCAAATAGCATTTGTTCTAGGACGCTTTATAAAGGAAAATACAATAATTGCCCATGAACTATTTCATCACCTCAAAAAAAAGACGGGGAAAAAAGGATTGATGGCCATTAAGCTAGATATGGAAAAGGCTTTTGATCAAGTTGAATGGAATTTTCTCTTTACGGTAATAAGGCAACTGGGATATGATATTGCCTGGATCAATCTGATTAGAGAATGCATCACAACAGCAACCTTCTCTGTACTAATAAATGGTTCTCCAAGAGGATTTTTCAATGCTCAGAGAGGCTTAAGACAGGGTGATCCGATATCGCCTTTTTTATTCATACTGGTAACAGAGGCGCTATCACGAATTCTCTTAAAAGCAGAGGCACAAGGTTCAATGGAAAGAGTAAAAATCAGCAAAAATAGTCCCCTAGTTTCTTATCTTCTTTTTGCAGATGATACGATTATCTTTGCAAAAGCAACATAAAGGAATGCAAATACCATATCGACTAGTCTTGACAAATACCAGCAGTGGTTAGGTCAGAAAGTCAACATGCAAAAATTCTCCATTTTCATAACCAGAAACACAAGCCAAGAAGTTAAAGCATCAATCAAACAATGGCTACCATATAAAGCATTATCAGAAAAAATGAAATATCTGGGCCTTCCAACCTCTTTCAACAGGAAGAAAAAAGAAGATTTTAAAGATATGTTAAGTAAAGTAAACAAGAAATTGGAAGGATGGAAATTAAAGCTGCTCTCTCAAGCTGGAAGAACAACGCTGATAAAAACAGTTGCAAGCGCTATTCCAACATACTTCATGGCTTCATACAAAATTCCTACATCAGTCTGCAAGGCAATTGATACAAGCTTCAAAAACTTCTGGTGGGGCTTTCCCAAAGATAAAAAGCACAACTTAACTCTCAAATCTTGGAAGTCCATCTGCCAGCCAAAAGCCATTGGAGGTCTGGGAATTAGATAGATGACAACTATGAATCAAGCAATGCTAGCAAAGCTGGGATGAGAAATGAGCAAAGGGCAAGATAAAATTTGGTATGCAATTCTATCAACAAAATATCTCAATAACACAGACTTTTGGCAAACAAATCCAAAAAAGATGAACTCAAGTCTATGGAAAGGAATACTGCAAACAAGAGATATGCTGCAACAAGGAATGTGCTACCAGGTTAATAATGGAAATTCGATCAATATATGGTCACAACCATGGATTCCCACTATGAATAATTTCAGGCCTCAGCCATTACAGGGAATGAAAGAAGCGCATCCGAATCTAAAAGTCTCAAATCTACTCATGATAGCCCTAGATCATGGAATATGCAGAAAATAAGAGAGTTGTTTGAAGAAGAAAGTGTAACTGAAATACAAAAGATACCATTGTCTTCATTTTCTAAGAATCAAGACAAAGTAATCTGGATCCCAAACAATTCAGGTGAATTCTCTGTTAAGACAGCTTATCAACTGATAGTTAAAAACCAGGAGACAGCTCAACAACCTGATACTTTGAAGATCTATAAAGGCATATGGAAAATGAAAATTCATGATCGCCATAAACTTTTGCTTTGGAAACTCCAATGGAATATGCTGCCTACCAGATCAAGGGTCAGAGAAATCATCTGAGAAGCTTCAACGGCAGAATGCCCCCTTTGCAATCAGGAAGAAGAAACACTCATCCACCTTTTTATAAAGTGTCCAATTGTTAGAATACTGTGGCTTCAAAGCCAATGGCCACTAAAGCTGGAACTTCTACCAATTCAGAATATAGCAGACTGGATAGGAATGATCATTTCTCCAACAAAAAAGCTGGGATTAAGAGAGGAAGAAGCTCATCATTTCCAACTATTTGCAGTGATCATCTTGGACTTTATCTGGAGGCAAAGAAATGAAATAATACATAATCATTTATCCTTTTCTATTGAGCCAGCAAAAACCCAGCTGCAAAGAATATATCAAGGCTACAAGGAAGCATGGAACGAGAAAAAAAGAAGTCGAACAGAGAGTTGGGAAAATCCGCCTGTTAATTTTCAAAGTTTCTCTTTTGACTCAGCAGTTAGAGATTCTTTCTCGGTGGTTTCAACAGTATGCAGAGATCATCATGGGGAAATCTTGGAAATCCAAACAGAAAAGATTTTTACTTCCAACCCATTGATCGCGGAAGCTAAAGCAGCTCTCCTAGCCACAACAATGGCATCCCGAAGACAACAAGAAAGAGCAATATTGGAAGGGGATTCTCAACTGATAATAGATGCCATAATCGACAAAGAAAATGCTCACTGGTACGTCGAACCTATAATTGAAGATATCAAACTCCTATCTGCACCTTATAGGCTCTGGAACTTTGCCAAGATTCATCGATCCGCCAATCGATGTGCGCACTCCGTGGCGCAATGGGCAGCCACTAACCTTGTGTTTGGTCGCATACCCACTGTTTTTTTATCTATATGCTTGCTGTTTATTGATAGTGGAAAAGATCCACCCTAAACTTTGTAGACCTCCTTTATTTATAATATATTGAAGCTTGCTTAGAAAAAAAAAAAAAGAATGTGCCAAGAGATAGCCATGTGATACTCGTCAAACTGAGTTTAGGGAAGGATCCAAAAACTATTAAAGACATCTCTTTCGAACCCCAGTTTCAGAAAGGGACTCATGCATTGCCGAAGGACTAGAAGTTGACATGGAGGGAGAGAGTAGGAGGGAGAGAGAGATTCAGATTTTTAGTGACGAGATTGTGATTGCGAGGGCATGAGTTTTGAATCAGCTGATATGCGGTCACACATAAACTAAGTTGTGAGGCCTACATAATAACCAACGGCAACTATTGAGGCTGTTATTTGTAGGTTATTAGCCCAACCGGTTATAAGGTATTCTCTAAGGTTAAAAGGTTAAAAATAGCCATGTGGTATTTTCAATGGATGGATTGTTGTCATGCATATGTAAAATTTGTTATACGGTAGTGTGGTGCTATAATTATAAAAATATTTTATAAAATTTAATTTATAAATTGACGTAGTTTTATATAATAAATTATATCTATTTTGTAAAAAAATAATTTTATAATTTAACGTACTACTATATGTAAATTTAATTTTATGAAATTTATTTGTACCTAAAACATTTATCCAATTTATTAATCCATTAAAAAAATTATCCTCTTGGAGATCAAACTCCTTCAATTTCGAGTGGGTGAGATATTGACACATAAGGTAAATTTTATAACATTTGTTACGTATTTAAAGCAATTCGAAATATGTATATGGTATATATAGGATACACTTCATGTATTACTCTCTAGTTCACTTGAAATTCTCAAATTCGGATATAAACTTGAGATTTTTTTTTGTCCCATTTATTAGCAAACAATTTAAAATACCACATTGAAACTTGGGCATGTTAATTTGGATACTTATATATTCTCCAAACTTCTCATATTTTTTATCTCAAATATCTCTCAAATACAAAATATTTTTTAATTTTAAATTTTTAACTTTTGCATCTAATAATTTACCTAATCATCATCCAAACACAAAACTCAATACAACTTTTACAAGCTTAAAAAAAAAAAAAGGAAAAACAATACAATTTTTTCAAATTTTAAAACAAAAATTATATCAAAAAATTATATTCTAAATTTTTTTTAAGTTTATAATTTTTTATTCAAATTTTTTATTTCTTATTTCTCAAAACTCAATAAAATATCTTAACTAAAATTATTTTATTATTATTCACATAATGCTTAAATATTCAAGTGTCAAGAAGAGCCCTTATATATAGATGTTTGTCGTGTATAAATTAAAGCAAAATGCTTAAGTCACCGCCGGGGCTCCCGTTGGGCTCTTTATGCTTGTTTCTTTTTTTACAATTTTAAATATTTAAAAAAAAATCATAACATCATTAAAAAATACTTCTTTAAT
>QEOT01123166.1:0-27720 GCA_003123785.1 Pterocarya stenoptera | reverse complement strand
TCTACATAATCACGCAATCACCCCCACCCTTAATGGCAATCCATGCCGGTGCTCCTCTAACATATTGTACGAGCAGTTTTCAGCTTTGGGAGAGAAATGGCGTTGCCGAAGGCCAAGGAGATCGTTACGTCCAATCCCGTTGTTGTTTTTAGGTCCCTTTAACTCTCTTTCCCTATACTTTCCTTATACGTGCTTGTGAAATCGTTTCCTTTCGGTTTTGTGGCTTTATATATGTCCTTCTGTCTGTGCGTATCATTTATATCGGTGTTTGTGATGACAGCAAGACATACTGTCCTTTCTGCAAGAAGGTGAAGCTGCTGTTGACTGAGTTGGGGGCCAATTTCAAGGTTTATGAGTTGGACACTGAAAGTGAGATAAGATGCTCTTCAGATATTTCATTTTTTGATTTGAGTGGTTTAAACTTTATCTCGTTTTACTTGTTTATAACTGTTTCTCTAAAAGCGTCGGAACTGGAATCCCACTGTGTGGTCGTTTCGTTTCGTTTATGCGCGGAATTTAAATCGAAGTTGAAAAATTCATTGAAGCAGTTGCAAGAATTTTGAATTAGAACTGTAATTCAATATGGACTTAATCCAATTCTTTGTTTTATAGTAATTTCCCGAATCCACTTCCCCTGGATTTCGTTTTCCACAGATAACGAAAGGTTCTTGTACTGTCTGCGTTGATGAGGTCCGACTTGATTTCGTTGCTTGAAAGCAGCATATAATTGATGCAAAATTACCATATCTTGCTATAAAAGCATGCATCTGGAAGGGTGTATATGTATATGAAGCAAGGAACTTATTTGTTTCTCATGCCAATAGGACATAATCTGAATAACTTGATTGAAAATAAGGATTAGGATTTTGAGAAAGAGAAATACTTAGCTCAAATGGATTACACAAGATGAGGTCCATCTGATAGTAAAGTTACTTTTATCGTAAAATTAATCTAATGAATCATATGAAGTTATATCAGTTTGTGAATTTATTTTTGTGTAATCCTTTTATATCTGTAACACTTTCGATTTGAGAAATTTTCTATCATGGAGTCATCTGGGATAGGGCTTCATTTATACACACACCACCTAATTGGTGATAACTTGTTAAATTTATAAATAAAAGGTAATCATATGTTAAATTTTAAAGGAGCAAATGGATGAATAAGTTCTTGGGTATGTTATGATGTCTTGAAGGTGATGGAAACGAGATACAGGCAGCTCTCGCTGAGTGGACTGGACAGAAGACTGTGCCCAGTGTATTCATAGGCGGGAACCACATTGGTGGCGGGGATGGTGCGGTCTTGCTCATATTACGTTTATATTTTGTATGGATAAAGAATTTTAATGTTTGTTGTTTTTGAACCTCCATGCTTAAATATTCTCTTCTATTGTTCTGCAGCAACTGCAGCCATGAACAAGGAGGGAAAGCTGGTTCCTCTGCTGACACAAGTTGGAGCAGTTGCTAATTCTTCTGCTTAAAATGAGCTATTTAGTTATCTGGTTCATGAGTAAAGCGTAATAAGTGCCCCGTTTTATGGTGTGTTTATGTTTCTGTCTTACCTATCGATGCTTTTCAAAAAGCTAAATAAAATTGGACGTGAAAATTGTGTACTGAATTGAAGCGCTTTTTGTTTCTTTCTCGGTTTATAATTATTTGTTTTAGGGAAACTTTCTTGTGGTTACTTGCACTCCCACGTCAGAGGATGGAGATCCCTAAAATTCTTGACCAAACTTGAAAGTGGGAGAAAGATATACACGTTAAGTGGAATCAAATATTCGAATGAAGTTATCGAGCAACATTAAAATGCCCAACAAATATTATGAAATTTATATTTTTTGTCTAAGCTCAAATTATTAAAGAGTTCATTCAAAAAAGAGGAAAGTTATGTATCAATTACTATTTATTTTTATATCTAATACTTATAACTTTTTCATAGAGTGTACGAATGTTTTGTATAGGGTGTGGAGATGTTTTTCGTAAGGTGTGGGTGATGAATAGTTACTGATGAAAATATTTTTTCTTCAAGAAATACATACATTAAGTACAAAAGAAATGTTATAGATACAAAAAGATTACATATAAGTAAGTTTACAAATTGACGTGATTTTATGTGATTCATTATAGTTATTTTATAATAAAAATAATTTTACAATTCGATCTGTTATATCTATTTTATAATAAATATAATTTTTTACAATAAAAATAATTTTATAATCTGACGTATTGTATTGAATAACGTGAGTTTAATTTTATATAATTTCTTTATGGTTAGTATTTCTCTAAATACATTAAATAACTTAACCCATATGGAACCGTATTATTTTTAACACATAATTAATCAACTAATTATTTTAAGATAATTAACAAATCAATTGATTATTTATATTTTTTCGTTTCTGGTAAGCAACCATACGCGTTGGCCTTACGCGGTTACGCCGTTATTTCGGACTCGGAGCCTTTCATTGGAGAATCCAATTAGGGTTCAAAGCAGCCCTCAGACGGACCCACCAATATCTTAAAAAAGGATAACGCTAAAATGTGCACTTTTTTTTTTATATAAGAAAAATGGGCACTTTAAATATACACATTAATGTAAATAATTTTTTTTTAATTTTAAAAAAATATTTTTTAAACATATTTAACTATTAAAAAAAATAAAAAATATAAATTTATTAATAATCACTTATTTACTATTAAAAAATAAAACAATAAAAAATATGAGTGATTATACTTTTCCTTAAAAAAAAAAAGCAGACGCCTGCGGTGGAGGGTGCCAGGTGGAGGCCTTCGCTATAATTCTCTGTTCCCGATCTCTATATATTTCACTTCTCACAGGAGCCCTAACCTTGTGCTAGTTCTCTGAGTTTCTGTGCGAGTGATTTTACGAAGAGCTGTTGTTTGGTTTGGGAGAGAAATGGCGTTGCCAAAGGCCAAGGATATCGTTGCGTCGAATCCTGTCGTCGTGTTCAGGTCTCTCTATTTCTTTCTCTCACTTTGCTTATATATGAAATCATTAATTTGAGGGTTATAAAGATTTGGATCTTGATATCGTGATGACAGCAAGTCGTCCTGTCCGTTCTGCGTGACCGTGAAGCAGCTTTTGACTCAATTGGGCGCCACTTTCAAGGCCATTGAGTTGGACATTGAAAGTGAGATCAAAATCGCTCTCTTTATATATAGTTTTGACTCTGATGGTTTGCGCCGTTTAATTTCTTGGAGAAAGCCCAACCGCTTTATTGAGGCGTTGGAACTGAAATTCATTATTTGGCTGTTTTGTATGAATTTGAGGAATTTAAATATGACTTAAAAGTTTCATTGAAGCAGAAACAAAAAGCTTTGATTTCTAACTGAAATTGATTATGGAATCAAATCCAATTATTTTCATGCTGTAGTTTTGTATATCTGACTCCCCTTAATTTCCTTTTTCACATATAACAATTGTTTGCTCTGTCTGCTTTGATGTGATTGGGTTTGGTTGCATGTACTAGAAATAAACATATGGTTATGCAATATTAGCTAGCATACTTTCAGCCTTGTCTATCTTGCTTTAAAAGCATTTTTTTCCTATGCCTTTGAAGTGTGTATATGCGTAAAAAGTAATGAACTTATCTGATTCTCATGGTGTTGTCAAGCTCTAGTGGTGTAGGTTTACTACGCTGCTTTGATTCTTAAAATATTGTTTGTTGTTTTGTTATTTTGTTATTCTACTTGCAAACGAGTGTGGAGGGACACATCTTTCACACTGCTTACGTGGCAAGATTTGATTTGCAAGAGTTTGGTTTTTAAACTTATCTTGCAAATCAAATCGAAAAAATCTATTCCTAAGCCCATACACCCTTATTAAATATATGTTATATTGATGAAGAGTAAAAAAATTCAATTATTTTAAAAAGAATAAAACAAAAAAAAAATTGAAAAAAAATTGAAAAAAAAAAAAAAATGTTTAGTGTGTGGTGTATGAGCCTATGAATAGCAATGCTCAATCAAATCATGCCAAGTCAACAGTGGGGAGGGTATATCCTATACACCAGCTTGCAAATAGAATCTTTCTTTGTTATTTCATTGGAATTAGGTCCATCTAGACTTTCTACAGAAATTCCATGTTAAATGCTTACAAAAATCCTAATAATTATTCTTAAGAGTATTGTTTTTAATTTTTCCTTAAGTTTATGCATAGATGACAAAATCAAAATAAATTGATAAAAAATGATGGTTAGGATTTTGAGAATTCCACGTTGGAGTTATCTCAGTTAGGAAACTTTGATGATTATGATCCACTTAATTTGTTGCTTACAAACCACACCGTTGTAAAACTGTGTTGAAGGTGATGGAAAAGAGATACAAGCAGCTCTAGCAGAGTGGACTGGACAGAAGACTGTGCCCAATGTATTCATCGGCGGGAACCACATTGGTGGCTGTGACAGTAGGATATTGATCCCTTAACACAAAACTATAAGCTTCCTAGTATCGCATTTATGTCTGCATAAATTTAAGTCATGCATGTTTGTTTTGGGAGTTTATGCTTATATGTTCCCTTGTATTGTTTCAGAAACCACAGCCTCACACAAGGAGGGCAAGCTGATTCCTCTGCTGACAGAAGCTGGAGCTCTTCCTAAGTCGGCTGCAGAAAGTTCCATGGATCACGAGTGAAGTTTGTGTGTGTCGCGAGTAAAGTATTATAAGTGTCCAGTTTTATGATGTTTGTCTAATCTGTCCAACTTTTTCAAAAACTTAAATAACACGGGACTTGAAGTTATGTACTGTGGTTAAAGATCTAGTGAGCATTCCACATCTCTCTCTCTCTCTTAATTTTTCTGTGATTGTTGGTATGCCCAATAGGAAGATATGCATTATGCAGTTGCTTATCGGTTTCTCGTTTTAGGAATTGATCATTCCTGTTGGGTTTGGATTTCTGCCCAAACTCACTTCTGCTTTTGTGTTGTTGTACTCGTGAGTTTCTTTTAGATAGAAAATTATTAGGTAATTCGGGAGTACGATGACGTGGTAGTTCTATTCCATAATGCGATGTTGTGCCATCAAAATTGTTTATATACGTACTATTTTAATGACATGTCATCTTGTACTAAGATTGGAATATCACTGCATAATAATTAATCCTTTTGGATGGTGGTTATTAGGTGGATCTCTTTTCATTCCGACTTTCTGAGAAATTTCGGATTAGGGAAGTCATGGTTACAACAAGAGGCTTTTAGATTATATGGGGGAGCGTCCCGCATTCGTGTGGATTTATGTTAATGGACTTCCAGTCCACTGAAGATGTACTGGCCAAGTCATTTCAGAGACCCACACCTTGAGTTTTGGGCATCCTTCATTGCATGTATATGAGCATGGAATTAACTGATATGGGATACCGGAAATGAAGGATAAGAAAATTTTACAGTACAATCCCAATGAGCAGCCTAATTAATGCACAGCATAACAATCAAAATAAATAGATTGAGGTGTGGACAGAGCATTCGCAATTCCAAAGCAGTTGGAAACTTGGATTTGTTGAGTTCAAGAAAGAAAAGATTTCAATTTTTAACTGTGCTAATGAAATTAGTGATGATTATGAACTTTGACACCATGAATCTCATAGATCAATTTTGTTAGGAAAAACAACAGGCACTACTTCTTTCGGTTGTATCATAAAATATAAAAATTGACAAGGTGTCCCCTATACCATCAAAACTTGAAAAATTTCACATTTGGTCTACGTCTGACCATTAAAATTGAAAAAAAGTAACACATTTGTAATGACCAACTTATATTTGAGAATGAAAATTTTCAAAACTTTGTGATTTAAGGTAGAAGTTATCCAAATATGTAAATTGAAATATTTTAATAATTCTAATGTAAAATTAAAAAAAAAAAACTCTTCTTTTAATTTCAACCAACCAATCAATCAATCCTAATTTTTATTTGCAATTTTTTAATTTCAAATTATTTGGGTCACGATACTTTATACAGGGCCTGATTATAGACCCAAAGGGCTTTTAAATGGAACTTAACAAATGACACTCTCCAAAGTCCCGCAGCTGGAGGCCCACCCAAAAACCCCCCGTCAACGCACGAAAACCCTAAATTCACATCCACCAGCTCCCATATAAAAATTCCCATCTCCTTTCTCTCAAACATCACCAACCAACCGCAACCATGCAGATCTTCGTGAAAACCCTAACGGGGAAGACCATAACCCTAGAGGTCGAGTCCTCGGATACCATCGACAATGTCAAGGCCAAGATCCAAGATAAGGAAGGCATCCCGCCGGATCAGCAGCGCCTCATCTTCGCTGGGAAACAGCTCGAGGATGGCCGAACTTTAGCCGACTATAACATCCAGAAGGAGTCTACTCTCCATCTCGTACTTCGTCTCAGGGGAGGGGCCAAAAAGCGCAAGAAGAAGACCTACACGAAGCCCAAGAAGATCAAGCACAAGAAGAAGAAGGTCAAGCTCGCTGTGCTCCAGTTCTACAAGGTGGATGACTCTGGGAAGGTCCAGAGGCTGAGAAAGGAATGCCCCAATGCGGATTGTGGGGCGGGGACCTTCATGGCTAACCATTTTGATAGACACTACTGTGGCAAGTGTGGGTTGACCTATGTTTACCAGAAGGCTGGTGGTGATTAGAAAAATAAATAAATTTCGACGCTTTTGGCTACCCTTCTGGTCGCTCTGTTTATGTTTCAACGTTTTTGGAGCCGGTAATTTTGGTTTTCAAGACTACTGCATGTGATAGTTTATTTATGTTTTGGATTTATGGATATCTGGACTTGATGCAATTGAATACTTTATTTACTTATTTGAGGTCCAAGTAATATGCTTGATTGGATTTAGTGAGATATGATTTTTATTTAGAAGATTATAAATATAAATTTAGACTCGCTGAATTATGCAATTTCAGAGGCGATTGCAATTTCTGTTTTGATCGTTTTGTGCATAATCTGGTGTGTGGGTTTTAATCATCGAATTTTCTATAAATTGAATTATATGGATGCTCTGAATGGAATATTTTTGTAGGACTGAGCAATAAGTATGGTTTCCTTTTTCATTACAAGTAATAGGGAATTTGATTGAGCAAAACAAAAGACAGCCCCTCTACACAGGACTTTACAGGCTCCCTTTGCTATTGTGGGGTAGTTAATAACAAGTGTCAGGGATTTCGTTGGTTTGTTATTAATCACTCCTCTACGTAGACTAGATTAGCTACTTTCTTGGGGGAAGTGACACTGTGAAGCATGCACTCGATAAGTAATGGATTCGTGACTTTGTCCTCCTCCCTATTCACCCTGCTCTTATTGGGAAGGATTAGCTATTTGAGTTTGACCTCCTTGGCTGGTATTCGCCTGTTAATATGTTTTGTACATTAAGAAGGTAAAGGTTCAGTGTCACAAAGCTGATTCGAAGTACCCTTCTTTAGTTGTTTGCGAGCACCTTTATTTAGCTGTAGTGTTTGTATACTTAAAGAGCGTCTTAAAATGTGTTGAACCCTCGGTTGAGTTGCCTGTGAAACTGTTTTTTTTGGGGCTCTCAAATAGGCTGGTTCGGTGATTGCTTCTGCTTTTAGTAAAGAATAATTCTATTCTTAGTCCGGTTTTGAAATCACACACTACACACTTATGATGTTGCAAACCCTGTTTAAGAAATTATCCGGTTTAAATCGTGAATCCCTAACTCCCCTCCGTGAGTTCCCAATTGCCCTCTGAGAAATCTCTCGTCCCTCTTCCTCGTGATTTGTTCAGCTTCTACCCATTTAAGAAATTCCCCCCCCCCAAATTCCCAATTACCCATCCCCTCAACGAAGAGTTCGGCAAGTTTAGGATGAAAAATGATTTTTTTTCAAAAAAAATATTTCAACTTCACGGACACACAAGAGCTCTAAAAGTACATGAAGGATGAGGAGACCGAAAATGATATCTCAATCAAATGGAAATTTATGTTATCTGTCATAAATGATCCATTATGCTCTCAACGTTGTTCCTCATGTTTATATCTTATTTCTTGTTTTTTTTTTTTTCCTTTTCTCTTGAGTGTTGCTCACCTATCAGAACAAAGACAATGATCAAGACAACGAAGAACTATGGAGCAGTTTGGCAAGAGAAAACTTGTGTGAGCTGAGCGCGGCCCCAGACGATCGTTTTTGTCAGTCAGTAATCCTCGTCGACTGTTTGTTCACACAGAGAGAGAGAGAGAGAGAGAGAGGTTGTTATAGAGAGAGAGTACGAAAAAGAGAGTAGCTACATTGTTTGTTTTCTGGTTTCCCCTTTGGTAACTATGGCAGACAAAGTGTAGAGTTTGTGAAGCTGGAAATCGAATAGAAGAAGAAATATTTTGTGAAATCTCTTGTTTTTTTCCTAATTCCTATTGTATTCAAGATGTATTTGGATGCTTTAGCAATGTTTTTTTCTTTGTAGACGTTATGATTACATGGGTTCTTTGAATTTCCGGAACTTTCTGGTTTCTTGAAATTATTCTTTTGGGTTCGGCTGAGTTAGGGACGTAAAGGGATTCAGATGGGTTACGAGGGAGTAGTCTAACGAATCGTTTTGAAAAAAAAAAAAAAAAAGCCAGCTCAGCTGGTGTGTGGTGTTGGAGACGTAATGGCCTAAGAGTAGAACTACTCTTTAGTAAATTAGTTGTAGTCATGACTGGACCATATGGGCAAGAGATGCTGCAGGGAAACTTATTTTGGTTCGGTGATTATTTATTTGTTGGCATCGATTTCTGCTGCCATTTCTTAGTAGCTATCCTACCATATTTTCGGGTGTTGTATCCCAATGATGATATCAACAATCATCTAAACCAGCTGCTCTGAATTCTTACGTGATGCTGGATGACGCCTATCTGAGTTCTGGGAAGAAAATTGAATTGGTGACCAATTTGGCAAACAAAGTACGGGCTCCTTTAATTCCATTAAAAATAATTCAAGCGAAGATGTGTTGTTTTCTACTAGCGAAAATTCAAACAAAGTACGGGCCCGGCCCCTTTGATTAACTCTTGTTTTCTACTAGGGATGGATTTTATTCGCGTTTTCTGTTAGGATTGCTTTGCTATTAGATTATTGCAAATACACGCATGGAAAATTAACAAATCTAAAATGAAATAACATTCGATTTATTTCTAGGATCATAAGTACATGGTTGGAATAACTTTTTTCTCTCTAGACTATCCTTTTCTCTCCAGCATGCCATTGACTCCAATTGAAGGTTTTTTTGTTCACCAAGAGGAGGAGGGTTGATGTTTCGGCTCTACCCACCTCCCCTCCTTGCCGGCTATAGCTTTTATTTCCTGTTTTATTTGTTTTCCAATAACCCCGTTTCTCTTTGCTGATCTGCTGCTTTCCGACGACCTAGGGTGGATATGCGCCCCTTCCTCAGCTTCTCCAAGTGTTGGTTGTCATTCTGGCGGAAGAAATCCGCCTTTCTGGACAGCGCGTTCGTCTCACGGCGGCTTATGCTGGCGTGAACCTCACGTGCCGCCGCGCCTCCTAGAGCATTCTACCACCACATGCGGCAGTTTAGGGATCTATGGCATCAGATCTTCCAGATCTGACGGTTCACTTCACTCCAGTTGTGGCGCTTGGCCAGCACGCGCTGCCACCGCTAGTAATGCCCCCTCACCGGCGATTCGTCACATATATCAGTTGCTACACTATGTTTCCACTTTCCTAACCAAGGATCAAGTGAAAGTGGATGTGATAATTCATTCTAGCCAGTCTAGACCAACACGTTGCAGCACACTCCTTTGTATTACGGCTTCCAGCTGTAGTTTTATAGTCTATTCATCAGACTATTTTAAAACTTTTACCAAGCGGTCTCCCCTTGTGGGATTTGGGTGTGAGTCAATGTTTTGGCTCCGATCACCCACTTTGTTTTTCTTTTATGTTGTCATGTGTGTTGGCTTTGGGAAGACTGTAAAGGATTCCCACTCCACCAAACTCGTGTCTTGTATCCGTTAGTTTATCTATAAATGCTTTACTTGCATAGAAAAAAAATAAAAGAAATAACATTCGATTTCATTCCTTTAATAGAATTAAAATGGTTGCTACTTTCTAGCACAGTCTGTTGGGGGTTAAAATGAAGAGAATAACAAGACTTGATTGGATGTAAAGCTGGACTACAGTACACAGAGGAATAAGACTGTAGGGTGGCAAGCCGATCAGAGAAGCACATCGGACTGACCGGTTCAGTCCAAACCGGGCTGGCTAGAACTTGGGAAAGATTGGTCTCGATCAAAAAAATTTCATTTTTTTGATTTTCAGCCCTGTCATGGGTTACGGTTTTTTTGGACCGGACCGGATCTGACCAACTGAATAGGAAAATATATATTTTTTAATTTTTAAATATATTATTTTATATAATAATTGTATAATTAGTTATGTAATTTTCATCTAACCTATCACCATTAACAATATAAAATTTTAAATACGTAATTACAAATTAATATTCTATTAATTAATGTATATTATCAATTAACCTATAACCAATTCACCATTAACTAATTACTAACATCTACAATTGTGATCTAATTAAAGTTATTAGATAAATTTTTTGTAAAATATCTAAGTTGTAAGTAAATATAAAGCAATTACAAATATTATTGTAAATTGTAATTAACTAATGTATGATATCAATTAACTAACCTATCACCAATTCATGACTATTAACTAATTACTAACATCTACATCTATGATCTAATTAAAGTTATTAGATAATTTTTTTGTAAAATACCTAAGTTGTAAGTAAATATAAAGCTAATTAAAGTTATTAGATAATTTTTTTGTAAAATTCCTAAGTTGTAATTAAATATAAAGCAACTACAAATATTATTGTAAATTGTAATTAACCAATGTATAATATCAATTAACTAACCTATCACCAATTCACCATTAACTAATTACTAACATCTACATCTATGATCTAATTAAAGTTATTAGATAAAATTTTTGTAAAATACCTAAATTGCAAGTAAATATAAAGCATGAATGGACAGGGACCTATTGATAATTCAATTATTTACGCCATTAATGTGGCGTGGCTTCTTAATCGCTTTATTCTGCAGACCTTGCTAGTCGTCCATCTATGTTCCATTGTCAGAAGATTAAAAATTTTTCATCTTTCCCATTCTGCCTTGTACGAGTCACCATGAGTAGGATGCGGCCGAGCGGCGTTAGGCCTATCTGTCCTATCAGCCATTATTTCTTACTTTTCCTTACAGGTGAGTTGTTTCGTGGGCAAGTTTCACCCCTTGGGCCGAATATTGGAGCGAAATTCATTACTCTCGATCAAGCGTCTAGTGGACTTATGAGTGAGAGAGAAATCTCCTTACAACATGCATTTATACATGACCAATATTTGTGCACTCTTACATGACGATGTCCGATATTGACTCTGACCTCATGAGTTCTGGGAAGAAAATTGAATCGGTAACAAAGAAACAAATAACTACGAGCCCTTTTAATTCCATACAATAAAAATAAATAAAAAATCAAGCGAAGACGCATGGTTAATTTGTTCATTATTGCAAATCATGCATGGGCTGGAAATTACCAAATTTAAAATGAAAATGCATTCGACTTCTTTTCGTTAATAGAATTAAATGTGTGCTACTAATTGCCGGTACAATCCTTTCAGAGATGTACATCCGTGAGGATGAAAATCTATAGGCAGGCAATGATCTTCACTCTCCATGGCAACAAAACTAAAAAAATTCATGCTAAGCGACCTAATACCGAAGAATCGAGTGGTCCTAAAACAATCTCCATTTCTGCCAACACGAAAGTGCAAACTGCATGTGCCTTTGCTTTCATGTGGTTTGACAATGGAATTTCTTGCGTTCAATCTCCAGGAAGATGGTGATGAGATTAACACGAGACTCGTGTTGATCATTTATGTCTGTTCATCAATTTTGTATAACTTTATCCTTAGTAGCTAGGGTTAGAATCAAGTTATGGTTTAAGCTTGGCTTAAGAGCACTTCAATAATTCTAAATTATAAGCAAAAATAAAAATAAAAATAAAATCAAAAGATGGAAAAATGTGATATATCACGAGGAGAAAATTAAAAATATTAGATGCATAGCAATTCATTTCATAACTAATTATGCATCTAGCAAACTATTAAATCTCATTTCATCTAGCAAGTGTTAGGAGTATAAAGGAAAATGTCAAAGACACTCCTGCTAGCTGCAATATCAAAGGCTAAAGTCACGCATGTCATCTCGCCAAATCTTCATCACAAATCTACCAAATCAACTTGTCCGGATTCTAAGGGATAACTGGGCTGAGTATGGAATGTGTGTCTCGTGATCACGGAAGTGTATATTGTTTATATTTACTGCTTTGATTCATTTAATTTGTAAACAGCTGTACATCTGATCTATATATAGCAGAGCACTTTGCACTACCCTAGGCAGGGCTGCAGATTTTTCTCATTCTTGTGTTGATCTCTTTTAAGGAGGAAGACAAAGTGGGAAAAAAATGAACAAAAAAAGTTTACATGGATGAACAGTGCCAACTAAATGTAGTGGGATTACTGTAACAAAATGGAAAATGAAGACAAAGATGTTGAAATATGCATACGTTTGATGAATATCATTATAAATAATAATTGTTTATAATATCTTAGTGATATAACTGGTATAATAATTACGATAGTCAATATATATTCCTTAATTATAAGAGTCTGATGGCTTGATGATATATGACTTGGTTCTCCAAATGGAACTTGGGTTCGAAACCTCTCAACTCCCTTAATGTATTGAAAAAATAAAAAAATNTTGGTCTAAATAAATAGTCGGCGGGTCCAAGTGGCTAAGACCAAATCGGATTCGGTTTCCCAGAGTCCAACTCCATGCAGCATCAGCCAGTCCAGCCGACGCCTATATATATCTGCCATATATTAGCTTTGAGTACCATTCAATTATAGTCTCCAAAACTTGAGCAAGAATTAAAAAGAGTAAGATCAGGAAGAAAAAGAAGATTAACTCGAAGGATTGATTTGCAGGAAGATCTTAATCAAGAACATGGATTCGCCTCTCTGTGCTAATGGTTGTGGCTTTTATGGATCCAAGGATAAACAAAACCTGTGCTCCAAGTGCTACAAAGATTTTCAAGCACAAGAACTTTCCCAGGAAGCACCAGATCAAGTGCATGCAAAGAACATGGATCGCCCGCTTGCAGCGAATGGTTGCTGTTTCCCGCTTGGAAGGGAAGATAGAAGCATTAACCCGTGCTCAAATTGCTTCAATGCCGACCTTCTCAAAGAAGCGCTTGCAGAGACAGTGATCAAAGCACCAGGCTTGGAGAATCCTGCAAAATCAGATGCTCAAACATCCATGGCTTCGGATATAGCCGCCAATATTGTTAAGGATTCGGGGGGCGTGAGGAAGACGAGGTGCAAGAGCTGCAACAAGAAAGTGGGGTTGACAGGGTTCGATTGCCGGTGTGGGAACGTGTTTTGTGGAATGCATAGATACCCAGAAGAGCATGCATGCACGGTGGATTTGAAGGCTATCGGAAGGGAAGTTTTGGCCCATCAAAATCCGATTTGTAAGGCCGACAAGTTACATCGGAGGGTTTAGATCGAGTTGGAAGGCGAGCAAGTCCTCGCTGACTAATTTAGGTGTTGGTAGGGACTTAAATAAATAAATAAACAAATTTATATATATCAACTCAATTACAATAAGTAGTTATCTAACTGTGAATAATAATTTTTATTATTTTTTCGTTAATTTTTTTTACTTTTCTATTAAGTCCTGTTTTATCAAAATACTCTTAAAATTCTTGACCATTTGACGTGTAACTCCCTTATAGAATTTAATAAATGATCTTGTTTTATCAAAATATCTTTAAGATCCTTGACTATTTGAAGTGTAGCTCCCTTTTATAATTTAATGAATGATCATGTTTTATCAAAAAACTCTTAATAGCCCCACGGTGCACATGAATTGATGTTTCTTTTTCATGTCCTTTTTGTTCTGACAGTATACTCATTTCCTTTCTTTTTAATTAAAATGACTTATTCTTTATAATAGAAACGCTTTAGAGCATTCTCATTGTAAAATTCAACTTTAAGTAAATTTAACTAATAAAATATTTAAAACACTCAATATATAATATTAATTATTAATTTAATTAGAATATAATTATTATTAATATTGAATATTATTAATCTGATTAGAATATAATTATTATTTTAATTAGTAGAACTATAAAATGTGATAAAAATTTAAATTAAAAAATTATTAAATTAAAAATATTTTATTATTATATAGAGAGTAAATAGATAATCCAATATTGATGCAGACCAATACTCATACTTTACTGAAATTTAAATTTTTTTTTAATCTTGATTAATTTTTTATCTTTTTTTAACTTTATATTTTATTTTCCTAGACAAATAAGTTACTAACTTTTTCATTTTTTTTATTTAAATCATTATGTTAGGTACACCCCGGAGCTAACGTACCCAGGGTCATTCCCTAGTATATATATATATATGTATATGTATTTGTATTAGGCTTCTTACTGTTGCCTTTCTACAACTCTTCTTTTCTTTTTGTTTTCTTTTTTTGTGTCTTCATTACAATATTAATACTTTTGCACTATTATTTAATATTTTTTTTATCATTTTTTTACTATTATTCACAGATAATCTAATATCACTCCACTACCCAAACATAGCCTAAGTGAACATTGAAATTATTGACAAAAGTAGAATGAAAATAAGTATTAGAGGGTATTGTTCTTCGCCCTTGTTATTTGTCTAATTAATCAGTATTTGTGAAAACAGCTTAATTATCTAGCCTATAATAATACAAATTTAAGTACAATATAATCACGTGATGATCGGAATTGGCTGATGTCACAATCTCTAATTTTCTATAAAAACTTGAGATGCGAGAAAAATATGTGTTGGATTTGATTTGTTAAATTGGATTGACTTATACTAAAAAAAAATACAATCTAACATATTATATCAATTTATAAAATAATTTTTTGTGGTGCTTTTTATTAGCTAAATATTTTATAAGGTTTTAAACTAAAAAAAAAAAAGTTCAATTGAAAAATAGATAATTATGTTTGGATAAAAAATATAAATTGAGCAAGCTCATAGATGAGATCCTTGTCACTAGGCTATCGAAATAGTGAGTGAATCTTTAGGGTGTAGGCTCGGAGGGTGAAGTCCTTGGTATCTATCACATCTAGAAGGCAAAGTGAATGGTATCAAGTATAAATTAAGGACATAGTTGCGTTACTCTTTGAGTAATTATGAACACAATATTTGGCAAAGCAAAATTTAAAAATTCGACTCCGACTCCACTCTAACTCAGATAAAACGAAGTCGGAGTAGGAGTGTCGCTAGACTGACTTCGACTCAGACTCCGATTTTGCCATTCAGCTCTGATATTGTACATATGTTATAAAAATATGTATTTACTTATATATTTATCTTATAAACTAGTATGGTTATATAGTTAAATTCAATAATATATTAGTATGAGCTAATTATTATAAAAAAATGTACTTATAATATAATATAAATAAATTAATGATAGTTTAGTATATATAAACATTATAGTATTACGACCATATATAATCAAATATAGAAATAAGTTAGATACTAGTATTTTATAAATAAGTCTAGTATAATAAGTTAATACCACATATACTAATTTATGAAAGTATATAACATGTAATTAGAAAATATAGTATAAGTCTTGTATAGAAATAACTAATAAGTCTAGTATAGAAATAAGTTAGAAATAAGTTATAAATAAGTTAGATACTAGTATAATATAATAACATGTAATTAAAAACTATAGTATAAGTCTAGTAAAAAAATAAGTTGGATATTGGTATAGAAGTAAATTAACAATGAGTGATTTAGTTTTAGTTTTATTTTTTGAAAAATTTGAGATGTGAAAGTCCACAATTTTTTTTTAAAATGGACTAAATATGAAACTAAAAAAAATCCAAAAAAAGCTCGAAATCGACTCCACTCCTACAAGGCTACAAGTGGGAATCAGATTCAGATTTAGGAAAATCTTATTCCGACCAAATTGGTGCTCACCCTTATTTTATATCTAGTAATACTTCTTACGAATTAAGATTTTTTTACAATTATCTATCGTAAATATTTGCTTAAGTAGGTAAGAGATTGTTATATAACATAAGAATTGCACAATATTTATAGCTTAATATTGTGGAGATATTGTGTAATTTTTTGCTAAACATAAAAAATAATTATAAGGGTTCCAATTTGTACACATTACATTTTAACTAGTACACTTATATATTTTAGAGAAAATATAATTATAAGTCTTATCTTTTAAGCACTCAATATACTGTCGGTGTGAGTTTTCCACATCAGCTAATAATTAGTATTTAATTTTTTTAAAATTATATTAGGTCACAGTGGTGTATTAATACAACGAATTTTATGTAGCAAAGCTCTGTATTTTAATTTTGAATAGGCATAGATTAATGATAATATATATGGAATAAAATAAAATTAGGTGGGTAATTAAATGGATATCCACGGGTACCCATCAGTAGCCCATTTACTACCTACATTAAACCCAATTAGCCCACAATTGTCGATCTCAAGCCGCCCTAATATATACCATACGAGCTTTGCTGCCAAGGAGTTTCTCAGCCTTCAGGCGGTTCGCTTTCTCAGTAATTCCTACTCTGTGCAAGCATCTCTCTCTCACAGTTCGTTAATGGGTTCGTGAATTTATGTGATTCCTGCTTTTCCATACTCCCCCTCATAAGGACTGGCCTCTATGCTTTGAATTAAGACTTGGATATCTATAAAAGGTAGAACTTTACGGGTTTAATTTCAATGCCTGTCGGCTAAGATAGTTTCAGTTCTTCTCTATCAGCTTAAAGAGAGGGAATTTCCATTATTTCTGCTTGTTTTTTCTTTCCTGTTTTTTGCCGGAAAGGTTTGGATTGTTTTGGCTAAAGTTCAATTCTTTGAATGTTTAAGAATCTGCCGCTTAAGTGAGTTTATAGTAGTCAGCGATTGTAGCAAAAAAAAATATATATATATATAAATAGTCACATTGTTTTGTCTTGCTGTGCAGGTTGAGGTCAGGTCTTCGCAAGGATTAAGGATTTGCGATTTTGTTTTAAAATCAGTGAAACTACGCTCGATTCTTATAGAGGTAAAAAGCCATCAGATTGCAGAATTTCAGAGTCCTCTAGGTAAAAAATGACATTGGTTTCAAAATGCATTTACAATTTGATTCAAATAGGGGGAGCTCTGGTGTTTTTTCATAAGCAATCGAGAATTTTATTGAAGAATAGGGGGAGCCCAGATGAAAGAAATTAAAGAACTTTCCACTTAGTTGATACCCTATTCTGAGGACTTTTCATACTGATCAGACTAATATTTCATCACTTTTAGTAAAGATCTAATAGTTATCTGTAAGCTTTTTGGTTTGCTGAAGTTCATTTGATACCATTTGTCCATGGGATTTTGTGCGTTCATGCGTACCATGCTAAGTTGCAAGAATTTCACTTCTGCTCTAGATCGGGATACAAGTTTCTTTGTTGTATTCCCTTCATGCTTATTATAAATATTATGCTGATTGGGCAAAATTGACTAGGCCCTTGTGAAACACGAAGGGTTTTGTGTTGTTGTATGGACAGTTTCCTGCAAAACATCGAATAGCAATGTACAAAATGTTATTCAACACTTTTTATATTCTTACACATTACTAGCTGGTACACTTTCACTTTATACGATTTTAATTTTTCCAGGTAGCTGCTGCTGTATTTTATTTTACAATATCAGGATTTTGAGGATGTTGCCTGTCGATCCAAACAAAAAGTTATCTTTTACTCGTAGCATTTGTGATGGAGATTTGGTTATTGTCTATGAGAGGCATGACAACATGAGGGCTCTTAAAGTATGCAAGGATTCAGTGCTTCAGAACCGATTTGGTGTATTCAAACATTCGGACTGGATTGGAAAGCCCTTTGGAACTAAGGTTTTTAGCAACAAGGGTGGTTTTATTTACTTGTTAGCTCCAACTCCTGAATTGTGGACTCTGGTTCTAAGTCACAGGACCCAGATTCTCTATATTGCTGATATTAGCCTTGTCATCATGTACTTGGAAATAGTTCCTGGTTGTTTGGTTCTGGAATCTGGGACTGGAAGTGGATCTTTAACTACGTCACTTGCAAGGGCCGTTGCTCCTACAGGGCATGTCTACACATTTGATTTTCATGAACAAAGGGCTGCCTCAGCCAGGTATAATAAAGGAATATTGTGACTTGATTCTCACTAATTGGTTGGTAATGGTGATTATAGTTTCCAGTTTCTTAAGCTATTGATTGCAACATGAGATTTGTGTTTGTTTCTCTCAAAAGTGGAAACTAGTTTGAAATGGAGTTGCAAAGTTACTAACTATTTTTTATAGAGCTCATATGTAATTGAATATCTGAAGAACTTACCGATATAACTTGATTTAAATATTTGGTTGCTATCATGTTCTGGGGGGATCTTAATTTCTAAGGGCCTCAAGAAACTAGCTTAATGGATCTCAAATGATATCCACAAAGCAAGCTTTTTAAGGCCCCGCTTGGATACACAGATGAAATGAGATGAGATAAGATGTTTTGAATAGTAGTTGAATAAAATATTAATAGAATATATTTTTTAGTATTATTTTTATGTTGAAATTTGAAAAAGTTGAATTGTTTATTATATTTTTGTATGGGGATTTAAAAAAGTTGTAATGATTGAGATGAGATGAGATGAGATGAGATAGTGGTTTTGTGTAAACAAACGGGGCCTAAGAGATATGAAAGTCTGAGTCCTAGTAGTGCTAGGGAAAATTATTTTCATGAGCTAGTTGCTAGCTAGTAACTTGAAATGTAATCTTTAACTGAGTCTAAGCTTCTTTTTGTTAATAAAAGATAAGATATATCTGAAAGGCTGATTTGATGTTTATCTTTATAGGGAGGATTTTGAGAAGACAGGACTTAGCAGTTTGGTCACTGTGGGAGTTAGAGACATTCAGGGGCAAGGATTTCCAGATGAACTTTCTGGGTTTGCTGATTCTGTCTTCCTGGACCTACCCCAACCATGGCTGGCCATTCCTTCAGCTGGAAAAACGTTGAAACCAGATGGGGTTTTATGTTCCTTCTCCCCGTGTATTGAGCAAGTACAACGAGCCTGTGATACTCTTAGATCAAACTTCACTGGTATGCCTTCATTTACTTTAGATAGTTTCTCCTCCTGCTCTAAGCTTAAATTTTCTAGTTGATTTATTAATTGCTGATTTAGTCACTGATGGGTAACTTTAATACGTATCTTCTGGATGTGTGATAGACATAAGGATATTTGAGGTACTTCTTCGCACTTATGAAGTTCGAGAAGGAAAAAGGGATTGCGGCCAGGCTGATGGAGGTAACCTTGGGTCTCTTCCATGTAAGAGGCGGCAGCGTTCAAGTGAAGGAAACACTGCGCATGACAATTTGAGTTATACAACGGTCATGGCTAGGCCATGCAGTGAGGCAAAAGGGCACACTGGCTATTTGACATTTGCAAGACTCAAATGCCTCTCATAATGCTGCCATGCCTCTATTTTTGTAGGATAGCATGCAAGAGTTTCTTATTCTTCTACCTGGTTCAAGGGTTCAGCCCAGAGATCATGTAAGGAATTCTTTTTCATCTAAAATGACCGAAGATTTTGATGAGCGGGGTTCGTGGTTGCCTTCATTGTTTCAATATCTTTTACTTTTTGAGTTTGGTGCCGGGAAACAAATATCTGGATCCACAGAATACCACATGCAAAAAAAAAAAAAAGGCACATGAATTGGGCCTAGCGTCAATACATGCACGCATGCTTTTCAAGCCTCATGGGATGTCTAGGCTTTGCCCGATTCTTGTGATCCGAAAATCGAAGCAACACTTCAAACCCAAAAGAGAGTTATTTATATAACATGCACGACAGTAACTGGTCCAAGTTTCCCCTCATACTTGGGGGTTCAAATCTGACAGTTGAAAATACAACTAATCCAAATTCTCTGACACCAACGAAGACAAAAAACTAGCCAAGAAAATGACATTTAGCCCACTACTTTTACCCTTCAAACGCTTCGAAAAAGTTTTGAAGATGAAGTCTTGGACTTTGAGATACTTTGTCAGCTTGCTAGAGAAGCCGAGCAGGAATTCTACAGAGCTCACAGTTTGCCCTGATATATCAACTCCAACAAATCCATCTCCTTCTTTACCTCACACTGCACAAGATTATCCGTCTCCAATGGCGTCTCATACTCCATGTTGCTCTCTTCGACCAAAGAACTACAGGGCATCTCTTTAAGCATGGACATAAAGCCATGAGTTTCCGGAAGCATATTTTTGTCAAAAAGCAAACCCACAGCCTCGTAATAATTATGATCGTTATAAACTGGGATTGCCCAGTCGGCAGAGTTGAGATCTGAGCTCTCGAGCTGATCAATTCGGGGTTTGGTCATCATACTGACCATTTGTTTGTCCGATGCATAGAGCATATTGATGTTCTTATCGATTCTGGGTGCTGAAGCTGAAGTCACGCTCTTTATGTAGCTTTGCAGGAGGGAGCCATTCGGATCCGAGTCCTTGCGTCTTTTCTTGGAGAGTTGCCTTCTTTTTGTTGCATTCCAATGATTTTTTATAGTGTTCTCAGTCCTTCCTGGCAACCTCCTCGCAATTGCTGCCCATTTATTTCCTATTTCTTTGTGGGCTTCAATTAGTATCTTATCTTCTTCCTCGCTCCATGCATCTTTCTGCAAACACAAGTACATGCAATATGTAAATGCATGTACGTATAATAAGAAAGTAAACCCTAATTTATCCAGCTAGTAGTATAATATCCTAATCAAAAATTAAACTGGTGTAGATATTAGCTCCAATCAGATCATATGCTCCAGCTTCTTGCAGAATTAAAAAAGAAACTCAGGGCGCGCCGGACCTTAATTTTATCCGGCCAGCCAGTATGGCCACGATCAGCTCGTCAAGTAAAATGGCTTCAACGCATGCATAGACATTGCTTCTTTTTTTTTTCTTTTTTTATCAAAGTACTAAAATTGAAATCTTATATATATATATATATATAAGAGCTAACATGATCAAGTATATATATATATTATATGTATACAAGGCATGGGAATTATATATACCAGCTGGGAGATATAATATTAATTAACGTCCAAACCAACAATATCAAGGGCCAGCTGATCATTTGAGATTTCACATGATGATCTATATATAATATTATGGCTAACGATCGAGGTCTGGGTTTTAAAAAAATATATGAAAAAGAAAAAGAAAAAAACTAGTCCAATTCGGTAGTTCTCCATGCATGTTCTTCATCATGTGTTACGTTCATGTCAAGCAATTACTAGGCCGGGCAAATGTTCGGGCAGGTTGTAAATGCAACAGTAAAGTATATACATATATACATGTACTACAAGTATATATACAAGAAAGAATAACAATATTAGAAATGCAACATATAATTAATATCCATATATACATGATTAATTGATAACACGCGTACAAAATGTAAAAATAATTTCAGATAATTTCTTCATAAATGGATGATCACTAATATAAATTACATGTACAACATTTATATGTATGAGTACACATATGCATATGAAAAATATATAAGGCAACTGTTCACATACTTTTTAAAAGTTAACACAGATAAAAAGAAAAGAAATTGAAGAACAAAAAAAACAAAAATGCAAGGTCATAATCTCCATACATTTCATGATAACACGCGTAGAAAATGTACGTAACAACAATTTCAAATATTAATAGAAGGATAACAATATGTCATGTATAACATTTAAATATTGCATGTATTATGTATGCAAACGAAAATATGGCAACTATTCAAAAATTTATAAAACACAAATAAGAAGAAAAGAAAAGACAAAAATGTGACGTCATAATCTCCATACATTTGAAGACGCGTAAAAAAGTAAATAATTACCTATTAAGGAATAATTACCATTTTCTATAATGTGTTTATAATATTATAATGCATGAATAATATATCACTATAAGAAAAATAAGTATTTGTGACGGATTATTTTCGATAAGAATGGATTTATTTTAATAGAAAATGATCATTTTCGTAACAAATAATTAGTAAGTGTAAAGGTTTTTCTTGCAATACATATACATACATATATATGTATGTTTATAACTTTAAAACAACAAAACACCTTTGAATAAAAGAGTTGTGATTTTGTTTATATTTAATATAACTGAATGTATGTATGAAAGGTAGTAGGTGAAGAAGAAAGGGAGGAAAACCCTAATGTCTGCCCGCAGATGGTTGTGCCATCTCTCCCTACACTGCTTTCCCATCCTTCCATTCAGCATCCTAGCGATATGAGACCATTTCTTTGTTCCAAACCGATCGACCAACTCCTGCAACAGCCTGAAAATAGAGTTGAGTTCAATAATCAAATCTGCATAACTGGATAACAATACGAAACACCAAAACCCTAACAAAGAAAAGAAAACATCCTTGTTACCAAAAACGTTAAAAAAATTAACCAAAACATAGTACTATAATTCTCTAAATTACCTGTCTTCTTGAGGTGTCCATTGGCCTTTGATTATGCTGGGTTTCTTTTGAACTTTGCTTGCCTTTCTCATGTGCACAGCTCGCTTCCTGATCTTCCTCTGAACTGCTAATTTCCTATTATATTCATTTTCCGCGGTTATACATGAGATATCATCTGCAAACCTACCATTCGTTGGTCCATCATGTTCTTGAATATTCAGCGGCAGATAAATATGACTTTGGCAGCCTGTCGTAGGCTGAACCAGATTCTTTTTATCAGGATTATCCCAAAGGCTCAGATAAGAACTTTCAAAGCCCTGCATGTTTCCATTTGTACTATCCGATGCAAACAGGCTTGCAGTGAAATCGTTCAGAAACTCATTTGCATAAGCTTCACACGGATCCGTACACTGACACTCTCGAATCCCAGAAAGGGGGTTCGAGGTAGCACCCTCAACTTTGAAATGATCACCATGGTCGTGAGGATTCAAATTAGACCCGGTAAGGGGAAAGTGATCAAAATGGCCGTGAAAATCATCAAACAAGCTGCCCTTACAGGAAGAGGGTTCTAAGGAAAACCCATCTGTCAACTCTGGTTTCGGGGGAGTATTATTATCAGAGAAAAGGTTGGAAAGAAAAGGAAAATCCTCTCTGAAGTTTGCATCGAACTCCATGCAGTAGAGAGAAAAAGCTCAAGAAAGGAAGGGTTGTTTAATGTGGGGTGTAATGGGGTTGTCTGTATGGGCTTTTATTAAGGGAGAGGAGCGCAAAGCTGTGGACCCACTCGATTCAAAAACCGTTGCTCATTCCTAAATCCTACGGCTGATGTTGCTTGTTGACTGTGACTGTTGAGCTTCCGTTCTTAGTATTTTCAGTAGGGGGAGAAAAGAAAGAGTACTATGTATAATGATTGGGTCGTTATAAGCTCTTTGTACTTTAGGATAATTCTCGGACTGGTTAAGAACACGTGGACGACATGTAGTGCTGCTCTAACTCTCATCGTTTTTATAAGGTATAATTTCTAACAATTAATTCCGATATTATTTTGTTTAAATCAGAGCCGTTAATACCCTTAAAATCAAAGCTAGCTAATTTATGATCACGACCGGTCTTGAGACAATCGACGGCGGGGATTCGATTAATTTGGTGGCCGGAGAAAAATTAACAAGAAAAGGTTAGGCTACAATGAGGTAGGGCAGTACTCTTATATCCTTTTCGTGAGCAGATTGTATATCATTTAATCACAGCTTTCTTTAATAGGCATGCTAATTTCTTAATTAGCAACTGCCAACTATTTTTTAGAGAACATTAATATACATATTTATATAATTGTAGCTTTAAATGATTTCTCTCTCTCTCTCTCTCTCTCTCCTTCCTTAAAAAGGTAAGCTTACAATTGTGAGTCAAACGAGTAGAAGTGGAGATTAATTCATATATTGAAAGGGAGATCAGTTCAAATGGTAAAAGTTTCATAGCTAAATTATTTTTTTGTTCACATCATTACTAGATAAGATATGGTTTACTTATATAACTAAATCTAATTCAACTCAAATATATATAATACAAAGAAGATTAATAAAGAGTCCCAACATGAATTAATTCCAACTATGTATATATATGCGTGTAGTGTCGTGTCGTGTGTGAAGCTAGCTCAAGTACTACGTACTGATCTCATGCATACAACAAAGGTTCTTGTCTTTTGATCTTTATGTTTCTATAAAGCTTGATCAAAACAACTAATTAATCAGTTTGGAATCTCTTCCTCAAATTAATTACCATGCATGCATGCATTTTCTACCGGAATTTACTATACATTAGCCACTATTCATGACTCTCACATCCCGCACCTATAACTTTTTCATAAGGTGTGAAGGTGTTTTTCATGGGGCATGAGAATGTTTTTCATAGGATGTAGAGTGTGAGGCGATGAATAGTAACTGATGAGAAGAATTTTTCTTTTTCTTACAAATTGGTATATGATCACTTCCTCATGTGAAAGATGGAATTAAGTCCTTTAGCATGACCAACCAATAATTAACCGATCGGCCGAACTAGGCAAGAATTAATTAGCAGAAAAATAATTAGTGTCCAGATTTTGTTATAATAGCCTTGAATGAGGGCAGATAAGGTCATTTGACAACTCATGAGTAATCATTTTAGTTTGTCGTCCTTTAATTAGGTAATAAGATCCAAACCTAGGAAGGGATTGTTTGAAGTCATGACATGATATATACATCATGCATGGATGCTGCAAATAAAAGCTCAGCACTTAAAACTTGTAACTGACCATTCAATAACCTCCTTAATTGGCATCTAATTTATTCTCTGTATAATTTATTCCTAATTAAGTTATTGATAAACATGGGTATTGACAGAAATTTAGTCCATATATATCTATTCATGACTCTCATTTTTCTCCTGCTACATATATGCGTAGTACTGCTCCATTTACAATTTTCATTTTTATATTCTGTTTGCATTGTCGGCTTAATATATTAATCAGAGTTTAAATGTATTTTGATTTCCCGTTTGGATAATTAAAGTGTCTCATCTCATCTTATTATTGCAACTTTTCTAAATTTCCATACAAAATATAATAAACAATTCAATTTTTTCAAATTACAAAACAATAATAATTTTAAAAAATAATATTCTAATAATATTTTATTATACTTTCATCTAAAACCATCTCATCTCATCCACTATCGAAACCGCACCTTAGTTTTAGTAACAGGCTAATTGAGAATATAATTATTTTAGAAGACAATATACTATATAATATGTATGTTATATATATATATATAGATAGATATATTATATTTTTGGCCACGAGTAACTCAATTTAGCACTAGATCAACTTGCTAGTTACAAGTCAACTCCCGGAAGCGGATAAATAAAGTATTATTACTTCAGGGTAATTTCAGATGAAACTTGAGAAGGATAAATCATGCGTTGAGATCACAGATCAGAGAGAGAGGGTAGGACTCATGAGCTAGCTAGCAGGAATATTATCCATCCTGGTCATGTGGCGAAATGTAGTGCATGGAATACATGTGTACAAACTGAAAGAAAATTAGACAAAGAAGCTGCAAATAAGCCAGTACAGAAGGATGTCATCTCACGTTACGAGGTAGTGTGTGTGTGTGTATAGGTGGCACCAATTTGGCAAGCATTTTCTGATAAATTTCAAAAGGCCCATAAGTGTTTTGCTATTGTTATTGTAGCTTTGTCCCGGCCATTTCGATTGCACTGGTTAAAGCTGGCATTAATTAAAAGGGCCTGGAAATATCAGGAACTTCAAACATCTAAATTATAAAAGAAATAACAAGGAGCAATAACGTGTTCCTGCTTAATTGCCCGAAGAGAGAATCTAACTCGTTGGCTCTAATTTCTAAATGGTAGGCGCTGCGGATTTTTATTAGATCGGTAGCTGTTAACGACTTACCGTTACATATGCTGCGGTAAAAAATGACAGCGATTACATACGACATCAATTTTGAGAGGTACAAGAATAAAAGAAAGAGAACGGTACAATGCTTCCTTCCGGTAGTACTTATGAAAAGTATAGAGACGCGGACGTTGCTGGAACGTAGAAACTAGAAACAGTAGGTCGATCTTTAAGATTTAAGTAAGGGAAACAAAGACGTATTGAAAATAAAGGACAAAGATGCTTAAATGTCATGATTATCCAGCAAGATGTATGGTGTTCATGACTGACTGACAATTAATGCAGTGAAGCCAAAACAGATGATCATTCTAACCATCATGAGTTAGGAAAGCTGATTTGGAGTCTCCATACGTTGCGAAAGGCATAGCTTTTTCTTGAATAGAATGCCATCAAAAGCTCTCCTAATCACATGCAATCTCTACAGCATAAGCAAGAAGAGAAGTGGATCAGTGAGTCAACTTGGTTGATGCATAGGCTGTAGCTAAGCCCTCTCTCCAGAGCGCACAGTCGGAGCGTAGTAGATCATTTATTTCAATATAAATCTGTTCTCAAGTCCAGTCTCGACTTTCTCGTGCATCACGTAGGAATGTACATAACTCTTTTCAAAGCATGAATGGCAGCGTGCTCCTCTTCTCTTCTCTTCTCTTCTCTTCTCTTCTCTTCTTTGTATTCCCCAAATTTCTTAATGAACTCACTTGTGGCTGGAAGAATAGCATCGGCAACATACCCTGTTTTTTAATAAGAACACCACCTCACTATTATGCTAAGAATAAAAGATGGCACAGTCGCCCCGACATGTGAATCCTTTTTTAACACTAGAAACAGCGAGTAATATAACATTCATAGGTTCCTGAGGTTTTAAATTCTCACATTGACTACACCAGACCATGAAATATGGCAATAATAAATAACTATACCATTGAGTATTCAGGTCACCATGTTTACATCAAAACATTCGTCGTGTGCTGCTTATCCTTGCCCTTTCTTCCGTACCGAATACAAGAAACTATAGCTAATTACGTTGTGAAAGTGAAAAGGGGATCCGGTTAAGTCTTTTAGCACCCCCTCGAACTATTCTAAAGACAACCCAACAAAATTCAACTTTCACACCATTGTCAGCCTTGTTATAAGCACCTACTACTTTCCACTTACAACACAAACAAAAAGTTAAAAAGCGCAGAAGGCATGCTCAACCCGTTTAAACCCCAACTATAAGTATTGTTCAAGAGGAACGATGAGCACCTTCTACTTGTCAACCTCATCCTGACGTATCAAGCCTTCCTCCTCTTCTTCTCCAAAATAAGAAGAGTGAGGTCCATTGGCAAATCCTCCAGCATCCTGCCCACCACCCGAGGATCTGCCCCACCCCTGTGGTGAACCCTTGGGTTCCCTTGCATTCCCACTGTTGTAAGGTGGCACACGCTGGTGTTGATGTGGTGGGGATGACCTCCCTCGTTCCATCATTGTCTGGTGAAAACTGCGCACTGGGGAGCGGTCACGACTACGGCTACGATCACGGTTCCAACCTTTACTGCTTTCACCCCAGGCAGAACCCTTGTTAGGGCTGGGGCTGGGGCTGCGACTGCAACCTCTATCTTGTCCATAGCTGTAACCACGATCATACCTGTCGTACAAAAAGGTATGTCCAACCATTTACTTAGATGCACAATATTATGGCTCACAGAGAGAAAT
>QEOT01123165.1:0-49122 GCA_003123785.1 Pterocarya stenoptera | reverse complement strand
GTGGTTTGGATTCAGAGATGAGTTGAGATGGTTTTTTAATAGTAGAATAAAATATTTTTTAGAATATTATTTTTTAATATTATTATTGTTTTGAGATTTGAAAAAATTGAATTGTTTATTATATTTTGTGTAAAAATTTGTAAAAGTTATTTTGAAATTTGAAAAAGTTGAATTATTTATTATACACTACAAGAAATCTCGTTTTTTTCCAAGAGGATTTGTGGTTGAAAAAAGCTAAAAATTCGTGGGAAAAGAGATATTTCCCACCAATTTGTGTTGTGGGAGATCCGTGGCATTAAACTGGTGGGAAAAAATTCTTTTCCACCGACTCTTGGTTTCATGGGAGAAGCCATCCTTTTTGCCACGACATGAACAATAGATAAAATATTTTAATTTTGTGGCAAATAAGTTCACTAAGCAGTTCATCGTGTGTAATAATGTTGTTATCCATGGAAGTAGTTTGTGGAAAAAAAAAACTATATCCATAAATTGACTTCGTGGCAAAAGTCATATCTTTTAAGTTTTACCCACCAATTTATTCATGACCAAAAGTTACTCCGGATAATGAGTTCTGGTGGAAATAAGTTATTTCCACCACAATCAATTGGTGGGAAAATAGCACTTGCTATGAACTCAAGTTATTGTAAATAGTTATTTTCGGTGAAACTTATTTTGTAGCAAAAGCGATTTAGACTATATCCCACTGGTATTAATTCATCGCAAAAGATGTTTTCTCATTACAATTGTCAATGGGAAAAAGATTTTCTGTAAATTTGGTTAAATATTTTCTGTCAAAAGCTTCTGTTGAAAAAGAGTCATTTTCCAGGAATATTAGTCATGGGAAAACCAATTATCCAAAAAATCTATTTTGTGACGAACTTTTCTTAAAATGTTTGTTTTGATTAATGTATGTTACTATGAAAAAATCAGTTTCCTACCAATAGGGGGATAAACAATATTCCAACCAAAAATCATATCTTCCTGCACTGATTTTCCGACAAATAGGTCTGTATTGAACCTCTTTCAACACAATAATCTATCAACACATGTAACCAACACTCAAAAAATCTACTTCCAACCGAAAGTTCAGATTATCAATATATATTATACATAATTAATATTGTAATGATGAAAATGAGATGAATTGAATTTATTATATTTTGTATAGAAATTTTAAAAAATTATAATAATAAAAATAAATTAAATTAAAATGAGTTGAAAATATTTGTGCATTCAAACTNGCGATTTCATCTTTTTTCCGCGCAACAGTACTGATGTTTCAGTTTCTTTTTCACTCCCAGAAAACGTGTGGAGATTATATATACACAGAAAGAAACGTATGTAATTCCTGTTCCCACAAGACTGTTGCTATTCATGATGTGCTAGCTGATCTCGTTTAGCATTATTGGCCGAACTACACTTACTTCTTAGACATTTTAACAAAACGACAGAAGATCGTACAAGTACTTCCCGCCTAGCTAATTAGTGACCTCACTTTGTACGTAAGAAATCGCAGCTTCATTAAGGTCGTCGTACATCCTCCTCATCCTATAACTTTTCCTTTAATTCTCGTTTAATAAATGTTATTTACAGTAGTGAAATATGAAAGTTTCACTTAATCATTTTAAAAAAAATAATAGATATGAGATTTATATAAAAAAAATTAATTTTTTAATAATAAATTTTATTCTTTTTAAAAGTAATTACATTATATTTACACGCTTTATAATTATATATAGCATTATTCTTTTAAAAAAATAAAATTTGTTAATAAAAAAATAATTCTTTTTTAATATCTAGATAGTGCACCAGACTTGAACATCTAATTAGTATTCTAAATATAATATTTGTGTTTATTAATGTATTTTTTTTTAAATAAACTTATAAATCATGAGCCGGACATGACTAATTTCTTGCGCACGGTGATACTGAAATGGAATATTTTAGGTAATTATAATATATCAAAGATCATATGGTCTGTTTAAAGCATATCATGCCTGCCCTATTCAAAGTTGGAGCTGGCCGTAAACCAGTTCTTTTTTTTTCTTCCTGCCATATTTGAAATCTTGCACAATAATTACCAAAATCCAAGCTGCATGCACTAATATATACGTGGTGCTGAAGACGTGACATATTGCAGACTTCCAGGGTTTGCTGGTTTCTTATTTCTACAAATTTTGTCACATTTGCTGAAATTCATGATTCACAAACTAAACTCAAAAAAAGCTGAACCTTTTCATACTGATCGATCCATTGATGAAGACTTCAAGTACTCAAACAATGATGCAAGCCAGAGAAATAATTATGTGATTTCCATGCCATCATGTCCACCAAAGCTAAAGTATATCCAATCATACATTGACAGATCATCTTCATCAGATAGCTAGGTCCAATAGCAGCATTACATATATATACCTACCTACAAATTAGATATGCCGGCCCGGCTGATGCCTTTATAAGAAGCTGACCAAAAGTCACCTCCGGTTGACTTGCTTGTACTTCTTGTGCCTCAACGTGTTACCCTGTATGAATATTTCTTCTGCTGAACTCAGATAGAAGAATTCCTTTGATCCCCATGATCTTTTTGTTTACCCTAAGATGTAAACAAAATTTACTTTTACCAACCAGCAGCTTGTCGGCATGAAATTAAAGCAAATAAACAGTTTTCTGTAATTAGAAGAGAAATAAATTAATATGTTCATGAGTGTATGAACTTCAACCATTTCGCTTTGAATTCTCATCTCTCTTTCAATAACGTACGTAAAATGTTTTCATGAGTTGATATTTTAAGAAATCTTGATCCCTAGCTAGTCTCTTTCTTTGACCCTGGCCAGCCCCTTCACTTTATTAATTGTATCGATGCTGGTTCCATGCATGCATTGCAAAAAAAAATCAAAGAATTTGTCGGGAAAAGAACAAAAACTCATAAAAGAATGCCGAGTACGGCGAGTAGTACTCCATACACGACCGACCACGATAGAGCAAAGTCATCTATTTTATATGCACCAATATTATTATGATAAATGTGGATTATAAATATTATTTAAGTATCAAACTATACGATTTAAATTAAAAGGGATTTATATATCGATATTAATTATTATTGTGTACAAATTAATAATAAGTATTATGAAGTACCCACTTTATGAATGAAATCTAAATCCCGGCCTATATATATATATATATAATATATATTTTAGATAAAATTTTAAAGAGTCTAATTAATCCAATAGACTTATTGATCTGGGTTTAGCTACACAACCTCTACCACAGTACTCTACACTCCATATTTTTTTTTTTAATTTTTTAATATTTTTTTTAATTTTATTCTTTTTAAACTATTTCAAATTTTCTATTCACTATTCATATAAAAAATATTTGATAAAAGAAAAAAAATATATATGAAGTGTAAAGTGTGGGTAAATAGTAAGAGGTTGTGAAGATTTTTTGTATTGATCTATTCTTAAGTTGGTGGATAGAACATTATACCATCCACATCACTTCAATAGTAAGATATACTTGATTTGTAAGATTTAAATTTTAAATTTTTTCTTCCAAATCAATTAATTATGTCATTTACGTACTTTACTAAATAATATATTATTCACTTAAAATTTATAAGTAAATTTTTTCAACCCAATGTATATTTTATATAAATACGCACAACTTGCATAGGTGCAAAACAGGAGATTACAAAAATACATGATATTGAAGCTGCCACGACAGCAAGATTACCATATATCACAGGAAATTCTTGCAATATTTATATTAATTACAAGGAAGACGTGCTGATTCAGGAAAGCTGCGTCGACGAGGGGAAATCACAGCGCGCCAAAGATAGAAACACACAGGAAGATCTAGCTATGTTTAGAAGTGTGTGCGGACGACATTCAAAGAGTCATTTGCCAAATAAGTCGAGCCTAATTTATTTTTAAGTTGAAATTAAAAGATAAAAATTAAATAAAATATTATTAAAAAATATATTTTTAATATTATTTTTATTTTAAGATTTGATAAAGTTAAATTATTTATTTTATGAGCCTTGATACAAGCGAGTTCGAGTATTAAATGGCATACCGATATGTACATGACTTTTCTTTATTGAAAATAAAAATAAAAGAAGAAAATTTTTAAGAGAAAGAAGAAAGTTTCCTATCTCATGAAAATTATTTTTATTTTCAATTTGTATCGTTTTATTAAATAAATGTCTTACATGTCAATATCGATACGTAGTTTGGTAAGCAAACTCACTTGCAAGAAGATTTTTTTTTTATTTTATTTTAAATGAGAATTTTAAAAAATTGTAATAATTAGATGATATGAAATGATATGAATTGAGAGAAATTATAAAAACAAACAAACGAAATTTCATCTAACTATCTATTTAAGCCGGACCATATTAATAGTGGAAATTATTTTATATGCATGCTTATAAACAATATTAATAAATATGGTGGATTCACAATCCAAATTTCACAGCACCAGGTCCACTATATAAGCATTATATAGTATATAAATATAGGAAAATATATTTATCTAGGGAATGGTTTTTTTTGTTTTTGAAGATATCTAGGGAATGGTTAGAAACAAGTTCGCGAGTACCGGCTAATTAATGAAAGACCGGCTGAACTCAAGTTGCAGTCCAAGACTCCAAGTTCATGAACCTGTGCACATACCCATCATCTTCATCATGCTCTTCCCTGCAAAATCCGCACGTTTCATTTGACCATCAACCCTATCACCCCTGACACCACACACGCGCACACGGTCCCAGAGATAGAGAGAGATAGAGGGAGATATTTCCTGGAAATTGTGGGCGGGGATAATATGCTTTTTAAAAAAAACAGTGGTGCGCTTTGGAGTTTTGACCATTCGGAAACAGCACACGTAAAGTGACTGCATGCTGGCTTCCTAAGCATCATGTATATGGCTATATAAAGCCATTCCTGGCCTCGATATGTTGCTGTGCTTTGAGAGAGCAATACCCAGAAACCACAACAAAGGGTATATTGTGCCTGAAACCCCAATGGTGAGAGCTCCATGTTGTGAGAAGATGGGGTTGAAAAAAGGTCCTTGGACCTCTGAGGAAGATCAGATTCTGATCAATTACATTCAACTTTACGGCCATGGAAATTGGCGAGCACTTCCAAAACTAGCTGGTAATAATTAGTTGTCAAAACACCTGATCATGTTTCATTAGTTTCTCAAGAAATAATGAATGATCTTAAATCAATGAGCTTCTCTTCCAATTGCTATATGTCAGACATATTAATGTGGTTCTGAATCTTTTGCATGCTTTTTTGTTTTTTTAGGTTTACTAAGGTGTGGAAAGAGTTGCCGGCTCCGATGGACAAATTACCTGAGGCCAGACATCAAAAGAGGAAACTTTAGCAGAGAAGAAGAGGATGCCATCATAAACTTACACGAAATGTTAGGCAACAGGTTGGTATACATACATAGAATATTTCCACTTCCTTTTGTCTCTATTCTTTTCCTGTCTGGGTTCATGCAGTCAATTTAGAATGAAGTTACTTTATTCGGAATACCTGGTTGAATATGCCGACATGCAACTATTTTCTAGCCTCAAAATTTATACGATTTAGGCTCGAGTTTGGTGCATATATATAAGTTAATTAACTTTAGTCATTTGCATTTGAACTTTGCTTCAACAATTTCAAGCATTAAACTCGTTTGATCTGAAAAACATGCATGGCTAGCTAATTAAGTTGAATTAATTCATCTAGTACTGACCCAAACAAAACCCATTTATCCACTTTAAGAGTACTTGCTATTATACATATATATATAAATATATATGTGTGAATATTGGGTTGTGGAAATCATAATAGCCTCCATTAATTATAATTATCCTTCCCTTATATATTTAGTGGGGCATTTCCTTTGTTTATTTAGGTTTATGAAACATGTGGGGGACTTACATAATAAAAAGATACAATATAGGGATCAAATGTACGTAGCACTATACACAAAGCATATAATATAGTCATGATGAGTCATATCATAACAGATCTATAGCAACTTGTTGTAGCTTTTTAAATAGTGAAAGACAAGATTTATCATCACATTGTTAACTTTTGAGAACAAATTATCCTAATCTTTATATCTTTTTCAGATGGTCGGCAATCGCAGCGAGATTACCGGGACGGACAGACAATGAGATAAAAAATGTTTGGCACACCCACTTGAAAAAGAAGCTCAAGCAACACCAAGATCACATCCCAGCATCAGACAAAAGAAACGACACGGCCAAAAGTACTGCACCCAAATGCTATTACGAGGCTAAAACTGAAGTAGAATCCATGAACTTTCCAAGTCCTGATGCAACATCCGAGAGTCCAGAACATCGACCAGTCTCCCCACAAGAGTGTTCGAGTGAGATGTCCACAGTGACAACCGGTGACAACAGTAGTATGTACCCGAAAGTCGAATCGCCGGGAGATTTCCCCGAAATGGATGAGAATTTCTGGGCAGAGGTGTTGTGGACGGATAATTCAGGCGTGGAGAGTGATTTTTCGGCTGTTGGCGGCGATCAAGAATTTCAAATTCCATTTTCTCCGATAACGACTATGGAACCTGTCCATCCATATGGTTCAAACATGCATGATAACATGGACTTTTGGTTCGATATTTTCACAATGACTTCGGAATTGCCAGATGATCAGTTACCACAATTCTGACCGAAAGTGTTTGGTTAAAGTTAACCTTTTTGTTCTGTGTGGGAAATGGATGTCCAACTTTTTGTTGATCCCTAGCTTGCAGCCAAGTGCGTCAAGATTGTCGGATTCATTGAGAGAATTAGAAACAAAAACATGACTGTCAGACAGCAACATGAGCCGAACGAGATATTAACAGAGACCCAAAACTTGTTTCAACGGTTGTAACCACATGATGTACGTTGACCGTTGCTTTCTGCTTGTATCATTCAAAGCACTATAAGTATGTGGAAATTATATACTATAGCTCTACAAGAACATGAATACTGAAGAAGAAGAAGAAGAAGAAGAAGATCAAGAAGATGATGATTAGCCTCGATCGAGAACAATATTAATCATGTAGACTATGGTTAATTTACATTAAAATCATGTCTTGATAATCTAGCACGATGTTAATTTATAAATTAATATACCCGAATACTAGTTGTATACCTTAATTGGTTTGGTTTTTCTTCTCTTACTTTCTTAATTTGTGTACGTTTGTATTAGCAACGTACGAGAAATCTCACAAACTTAATTGATCACTTGATGATCAGAGAACAATTATATTAATTAATTAATTATATAACGTTTGAAAATATCTTTTCATCAAGATAGCCATAATTTATAAAGTTCTTTAACTTTCTCTAAAGTACTCCAATAACCTTTATTATAAGAAAACTGAACATAAATGCATGAGTTGAAAATATTGAATCCAGAGACATGTATTGCAAAAATAAAATTATAAATAAACTCTTAATTTTTGACACATCACGAGTATAATTTCCATCTTATACCAGCTTTGAGTTGAATTTTAAGTAAATTAGTAGGTAATCATGTTTATAAAAAGTCTATTTACAAACCTAAGTATTGATATATCAAACACACGGCGCCTTGTAAATGACGGCCGCAATAATAGAAAAAATATAAAAATTCTATTTATTATCTATTATATTATCATTTTTTCAACATTTCATGATGTGATTGGTTGGCCGCCCACAAGTTGAATATAACAAATAATCTCTAATTATTTAATGCTATATAATGAGATGGTAGAGAATGATGATAAAAATGGCGGGTAGCATAGCTACATCACTCAAAAATATTTTTATATTTTATTTTTATTTTTAACTGTAAGGAGTCTCATATAACGAATTCAATGCTATATATTAAGTATGATGACGTTTGTTACCATTTAAACCCCATTTTGACATGGGCTTAAATGTAAAGGGGATAAAAAAAAAATAATGGGCATAAATTAGATTGGGCTTAAAGCCCAGACCAATTTGACATAAGTTAGCTCGTAGTCCGTAGAATCGTAGCTGGGCCCAAAAAACCTATATACTAACAGACTTATCCTTGTAGCGTTAACCTGTCTCTAAATTTATGGAGGTCCTGGTCGAACAGACTCCTTATCCTTGTACCATTAGATCTTGCTGATACAGTTATATATCTTATCCGATCTTATCGATATAATTTCATTAAATTTTTATATAAAATATAATAAATAATTTAAATTTTTAATATTTTAAAATAATAATAATATTTTTAAATAATATTTTATCCTACTCTCAATTTTTATATATCTTATTTCATCATGCACACCGACCTTAATCTGTATAAATTTAGAGAAATGCATGTTCCCCATTTTGGGTCCCCACGAATTTATAAGAGTTCCTGATTTCCAATTGCAAATACTGAAATCGTAGACCTCGGGGGTTTAGGATCTACGAGGCCAAACCATGGCGACCGCTTCAGGTATTTGTTCTTTTACTTTACCGCCATTTATTTAAGATTCTTATATTCTATTAATCTCTTTCAATTTCATTACACTGATTTTGTTGTTTCACTTTGGAACTTCTGTTTCGAGATTGGTTTTAATTGATCATTTTCGAATGATTTTCTTTTTTGGGTTTATGGGTTAGGATTTGATGGGTCTTCTGGTTTGGTTCCGACGTAATCTCTTTTAGGGATTCGGCAGTTTAGTTTTTTCGTTTCTACGGTGGGGTTCATTTTATTATAATGGTAATTGGGGAAGGGCAAATTTCTTGGCTTGCAAACGAGTCAGAATCTCGGAGACAATTTTTCTTCCTTAAAAAAGGTTTTCATCGTCTCTAAAATTTGGTGATTAGTCGGGGCTGAGGGTGGTAGTGTTAGAATAGAAATAACACACGAAGGTGTGCTTTCATGGCCTAGATGTTGCTACGGTTTGCCGGGAATTATTTGGTAAGACGATGAAAAAACAAAATAGAAGAGAACCACCTGAAACTTGGAAAGAGGTAGTGTGAAGCGTGTAAAAATGCAATATGGGTTAATTGTGCTAGTCACGGTTATTGATATTGCATTATGTTTATATTTGTTGGTTGCACCTTAACATGTTTAGCATGGATGTAAATTTTGATAAAAATTGTATCGATTTTTTCTAGTCATGATACACATTCTTTGTTTATTGAACGCTCCTTTGTCAAAAATTGTAGTAATTGATCTAATTCGTGGTTTTGTGAAGTCTTAGCCTTCTTCTTCCAGGACTGAAATATATTTATTCATCCAATTTATATTTTTGTTATTTTATGGGGCTTGCAGTTGCCTTTAAGTCTAGGGAAGACCATCGGAAGCAAATTGAATTGGAAGAAGCACGGAAGGCTGGGCTTGCACCAGCTGAGGTTGATGAGGATGGAAAAGAGATCAACCCTCATATTCCCCAATATATGTCATCTGCACCTTGGTATCTCAATGCAGAGAGACCTGTAAGTAGACTTCTTCTTGATTTATTGTTTAGGCTTGCATGCATAACTTGTTAAAATCAAAAAATTATTTATCTTTTATTTTGTATTTTAGAGTCTAAAACATCAACGGAAGTGGAAATCGGATCCAAACTACACAAAGTCATGGTATGACAGGGGGGCAAAAATTTTCCAGGCGGACAAGTACAGGAAAGGTGCCTGTGAAAAGTGAGTGTACTCTCTCTATCTCTGCCTTCCCAACTCCCATAACCCAACCCTTCAGCATCACTACTAAAATTGAATAGTCTTGCCATCACTGGCTAAGAAGAAGCAAACATTAAAGGAAATACAGCCTAGACTACCAACTCATACTACAGAGGTCCATTGATGGTAATGCCATAAACTCGTGTCTTTTGATCTAAGCACCACCTTCCCTTCTTGCCAACCAAAAAGAAGCCTATATGTTATTATTTCCTCTCCCTATTCCGAGTGCAGGATGATAACTGTTTTATTTTATGCTTCTTAACAGCTGTGGAGCCATGACGCATGATGCAAAGTCGTGCATGGAAAGACCCCGGAAAATGGGAGCCAAGTGGACGAGCAAGCACATTGCTCCTGATGAAAAAGTAGAGACCTTTGAGCTTGATTATGATGGCAAGCGAGACCGCTGGAATGGTTATGATGCATCCACGTATGCATACATCATTGAGAGATATGAAGCAAGAGATGAAGCACGAAGGAAATACCTGAAAGACCAACAGCTTAAGAAACTTGAGGAGAACAATAACAATGAAAATGGTGAGGCTGGGGTAAGTGATGAGGAGGATGATGAAGATGACCTAAGGGTGGATGAAGCCAAGGTTGATGAGAGCAAGCAAATGGACTTTGCAAAGGTTGAAAAGCGTGTACGAACAACAGGTGGTGGAAGCACAGGAACTGTGAGGTGAGAGCTCTCCCTTCTATTGCCACATATTTAATACCATTGATGTTATTGATAAAAAAAACATATTTAATCTTTTTTTTTTATAGTTAATAAGAGAATTTTATTCCAAGTAAATAGGCATAGTCCAAGTACACAGGATGTATACAAGTGAGTATGCCTAAATACAAGCTAAAACAAAACACAACTAAAGTAAAACATTACAAATGTTCCCATCCTTTACAAGATTCTTCACCCAAAAACTTAAAGTGCTAAAGAAAAACTCCTGAGTTCCCCCATAGAACGTTCACAATCTTCAAAACACCTCCCATTCTTCTCCAACCATAAGCACCAAAATAAACACAAGGGGATTATCCTCCACAGTGCTGCACTGCCTCTACTCTCCACTAGATCTTGCCAGCAAGCCAAGAAATCCACCACATGCATAGGCATCATCCAAGCAATGCCTACCCTTGCAAAAATCTCATTCCACAACGTCTTCACCACCTCACAATGAAGAAAAAGATGGTTAGCAGATTCACCATCCTTCTTACACATATAACACCAATCAACCACCAATAAACCTCTCTTCCTCAAATTATCCGTGGTTAATATTTTCTCAAGAGACACCAGCCAACAAAAGAAAGCAACCCTGCTAGGCACCTTTGCCCTCCAAAAACAGTTCCATGGATAGTCTTTAGCTCCCTGACTAGTTAACACCTTGCAAAAAGATTTCACTGAAAATCTGGAGTTATTAGCTTGCACCCACAGCAGACTATCCTCCCTATTCTGATCAATCTTCATATCATATAATCTTCCAAAAAAATCAGATACTTCACCCACTTCCCAGTCCTGCACATCTCTGTTGAATTCCACAATCCAATGTAACATTTTATTAGAAAACTGGTAAGAATCAGCCACTGTAGCCCCTTTATCTCTAGCAATCCTAAAAAGATTAGGATATACATACCTAAGAGCTGAATCCCCGCACCAATTATCATGCCAAAAATAAATTTTTGTCCCATCCCCAACTTGAATTTTATGTTTTTGACAAAATCCCCCCATTCCAACCGAATGGACTTCCACAAACCCACCCCATGCACCCCTTTTACTTCATTAGTACACCAACTCCCTTACATCCTCCCATATTTAACATCCACAATTTGTCTCCATAATGCATTAGTCTCGTTATGGTATCTCTAAAGCCATTTCCCAAGTAAAGCTTTGTTGAAAAGCTTTAAATTTCTCACACCCAAACCTCCACATGAAAACGGTTGGCAAACCTTACTCCAACTCACTAAATGAAATTTTCTTTCCTCCCCATTACCATCCCACAAGAAATTCTGAAAAATCCTCTCTAATCTTTTTGCCACCCCCGCAGGTAAAGGAAAAAGAGAGAGGAAATATGTAGGGAGATTAGACAACGTACCTTTTTATCAAGGTAACTTTTCCCCCTCTTGACAAATAGAGCCTTTTCCAACCAGCTAACCTCCTCCCAATCTTCTCAATGACCCCATCCCAAATAGAAATTGATTTGTGAGGAGCACCCAAAGGTAGTCCAAGATATCTCAAAGGTAAAGAAGCTACCTTACATCCCAAAATATTAGCCAAATCAAAAATATTCCTGACCGTACCCACTGGGACAATTTCAGACTTAGATAAATTAATTCTAAGTCCTGAAACAGCTTCAAAGCATAGCAATAAGGCTCTCAAAGCTCGGAGATGATCCTGATTTGACTCTTAGAGTGTTATCTTCAGTATTTGTTCTTGCTGGTCTTCTATACAACTATGTGGGCAATATATTTCCACTTGGGTGTTGGATATTGTATATAAACTGAAACATATAACTTTCAGGAACTTGCGTATTCGGGAGGACACAGCAAAATATCTTTTAAATCTTGATGTCAACTCTGCACACTATGATCCCAAAACCCGGTCCATGCGTGAAGATCCTCTTCCAGATGCAGATCCTAATGAGAAGTTCTATGTGGTAAGTGCCCTTTAAGATCAGATATTGTATTGTGAATCGTAAGGCTAAATTATGTACAATCTCACTTTGGTTTATTGGCTTTTTATATTGTAGGGAGATAACCAACATAGAAATAGTGGTGAAGCTTTGGAGTTCAAGCAGCTTAACATACACGCTTGGGAAGCATTTGATAAGGGACAAGACATTCACATGCAAGCAGCTCCGTCCCAAGCTGAGCTGCTTTATAAGAATTATAAGGTCATTAGGGAGAAACTGAAGTCCCACACGAAAGACACCATCTTGGAGAAGTATGGCAATGCTGCTACTGAAGAAGACCTTCCAATGGAGCTTCTACTAGGACAAAGTGAAAGACAAGTTGAATATGATCGTGCTGGCAGGATCATAAAGGGGCAGGTAGGGTTCGTATAGATGGTTTTAGCATTATTTTGTGATTACAACTTTAATTGCAGAATTCCTCTGATGATAAGCAAAACATGCTTTTCAAAGAAGAGGCATGGGGTTCTAATTCTGATCTTGTGCATGAATGAATTTCTGTTGCATTGCTGGTCTTCTAATTATGATATTGTGCAGAAGACTGTAAAGTACTCAATTACAGACATTGAAAAAGAAAGTCAACCATTAATGTTTTGTTACTGTCATAAGCGGCCTCATTCTATTTACAGGAGAAGGCACTTCCAAGAAGCAAGTATGAAGAAGATGTGTACATCAACAACCACACAAGTGTTTGGGGTTCATGGTGGAAGGATCATCACTGGGGCTACAAGTGCTGCAAACAGATGATCCGAAACAGCTATTGTACTGGTACTGCTGGAATAGAGGCTGCCGAGGCTGCAACAGATCTTATGAAGGCTAATATTGCTCGTAAGGAAGCTACGGAAGGTGTGTCTCGGCTTAAGTTATTTTTTGAGAATTTCTATATTCTCGCGACAATCAAATAGCATATTTTTGTTGTTTTGTATCTTGTTATTGCTGCTTATCTGGCTGTGGAAAGTATTGATTTAACTTGACATTGTATTGTGAATATTAAAACAGAGATCACTTCACCCATGGAGGAGAAAAGGCTTGCTACTTGGGGAACCGATATCCCTGATGACTTGGTTTTGAATGAGAAGTTACTGGCCGAAGCGCTTAAAAAGGTGAATTAGGGCTTTTGACCTTTGACAACTGTTATATTCCTCTTGCTTTTAAGATTCTTTTTTCCTCTTCAAATTCTTTCGTAATGTAACTATTATTTGGGCTTTTCCGCTGGGGCTATAGCGCAGATGGTATGGGTGGTGTTGTTTTCAACTCCTCTGCCCTTAATAAAACTTAGACTGGGAGTTAGTTCTCCCCCAAAAAGACGTGGGAAAACGTGGGAAATTAACAGAATAGGAATAATCTATAGCTGTAGTAAGGGCATGAGATGTCAGTATAAATTGCACAAACATACTCGGGCCTTTGTCTATTTTATGTTCAATAAAGTTTTGTTTATTGATAAAAAAAAATTGTAGACGAGTAGTTGATAAATGTTGTTTTGCATGTATGTAATTGTTGAATAAAACTTGTTTTGCTTGACAGGAGGACGAAAGGAGGAGAGAAGAGAGAGACGAGAGAAAGCGCAAATACAATGTTAAATGGAATGATGAGGTATGATCTTTTAACTTGCCATGGTTGAACTGGCACCACAATTGAGTGCTGAAATTAGAATTAGAAGCAACTGCTAGATTGATTGAGTGGTTCTCTTAATGGATTTTCTCACCATGATCCTTTTGATCAACTTTAGGTTACTACCGAGGACATGGAGGCATACAGGATGAAGAAAGTGCATCACGATGACCCAATGAGGGACTTCTTACACTAGGTTTAGATGCGCGGTGATGCTCCTTTTTTACGAGCCTGGATTATAATGCCAGTTTCACCAGCCGTCTGTACATGGTTTTGTGGTTTTCTTTCTGTAAGCTCCATTTGGATGAATTCATTGTTATTGTCCAAATGGGTTTGCTCCGTGAAATCACCATAGGTGTGGATGAAAGCTGACAAGAACTTGTTCTTTAGAGTGTTCATTTGTTTTGTTTTGCTCAAAGTTCAAACCCCATGTGGAGAATATTTGTAGCTTGTAAATTACATCCATCCGTTCTAAGATTCGGTTGTATTACTACGTCCCTCTGCTGAATTACTAGCTGACAGTGAAAAAAAATGTGTTGATCTGATGTTTTTCGACCCACACTGACCTAAAATGTTAGGGAAGACCGAAAGCTGACCCGTGGGTCATTATCCACCCTTACTGTACAGACATACAAATGCCAAAAAAAAAAAAGGTATTGAACTTCCGCTTCAAGATGAATAACGTATTTAATGATGAACTTATAACTACTTCTCCATGCATTCGATTGGCAGTCAGCTTTCTTGCTTTTTGGTACGCACGGCTTTCATCCTTGCTTCTTCCTTTCTCCCTGGTGGCGGGTGTGGGGTTTCAAATAAATTGCCCCAATCAGACTTGAGAAAGAACAAATTAAAGTCTGTATTTGCGTAAAATCGATTGCTTTGCGAAGTCTTCTCACAATTTTGCATAGATTCCTGGCCTTTTTCTTTTTGAATCATGAGCACAACAATGGCAGAAGGAGAAACAGAAAGAGAAAAAGGTACGGGATGCAGATGAAAGAAAGCAAACCTATGGCTTGGAAGATCGCCAAACTATATATGGACAAAAGACGTCCAATATACACTATTTACAGTCTATACAAAAGTACTATCTACCTTTCCTCTTCTCTCAGCGTTTCCAGACCTTTGTTTATTTCATTCTTTGTTTAAAAGGAAAAGGATAAAAAAGAAAAAAGAAGATAGTAATTAGAGGCAAGCAGTCGCTACAAAACGCGTGCGAACATCTCCTGAACCTCCATTTCAGCCCTGAATCTCGCAATGAATTCCTCTGCTCTTTCATCTACGCCGCGCAGCAGAGGCGAGGCCAACACCAGTGACTCCCACATATCATCTCCCGATATAGCTTTCTCGGGCAATCTGCCACCTTGCTGCTGCTGCTGCATTACTACAGCTGGCTGATCAAGATGCTTCATGTTGATCTTTGCGCTAGGCTGACAACTTGTTTGCAGTGGCTGGACATGTTCCACCAGCTGATCAGCCCCGGGCTCTTTAAAGAGTTTATCAACATATACAAGCTGTGCAGTACTTCTCTTCTCGAAGACGCGTACTTGTCGATGGTGGCGAATATGATGATCAACGTGGTGTGCATGGACAAGCCGTACTTTTTTACGTTCGAAGCGTTGCTCAGAAAGGAGGGAAGGCAAAACTCCACAGCCGGGCACGGCGGTTGTTTTCTTGAGCCTGTTTTGGGGTAATTTCTTGATGACTTTAGACCGCTGGAGCTTGTGAAGTTTGCTTTGGAGTTTAGAGGTGAAGCTTTTCCATATCTTTGTAGCAGGGGGAAGCTTCACACTCAGACAAGACATGCCACTAGAAGCGTGCTAGCTAGCTTGTAATGATCTGAGAGAGTGAAAAGGAAAAATGCATGCAAATTTGAAGCCAGGGTGTGATAATTTGATGATTTATAATAATGTACATGCAGTGGCTTAGCTCTTACGCGAAGTATATATTTGGCAAAAAGTAGTAGTAGTGGTACGTGTGTGAAAAGCAACCAATTAACCTAGCTAGCTTGCTGCAAGATCACTTTATGTCACGAATTTTGCTTAGTTATCAAGCAGCTTGTTATTTGATGCAAAGCTACAAGCAGACATATGTTAGTGGGTTAGTACGTAATTATTCATCTGACCATGCATGCATGCATGCATTAGTGCGCCTAATCCTTATCTCTAATTCCTACATTAATTATTATTCCATGCTAGCTAGCTAGAATATTAATTAGATCATCGGGAATTTTATGTATATATATATGTTTATATATATGAGATAATCATCAGCAAATAAATGACTCTGGATCATAGAGTTCGAGTATAAATATATAAGTTTCTAAAAATTATCAGTAAGTAGAAAGTAGTACTGCTCCATTGCCACAGTCATCAGTAGTACGTGGTTTCTTTTCTCTATTTTTTTTCTATTAATTGCTGGACTTTCATTAATTTGGGGTCTATGATAATTCATAGTACCATTGAAGAAATGAAACGGATCATTACATGAATTGCCATCCAATAGTGCTAGCTGTTTGGAAGCCGGCCCGACAAAATTGGGATTCAGTGCAGATTTTGAAGAATGCATGCATGAAGAAATAAAATACATATATAGAACCTTTCCAGGCTTGGCCTTTATAATATCCATATTGTTGATGAGGCAGCACCTTTTTATGGAATATATATATAAATATATATATATATATATAAATGCTGCAAAATGAATCTTTTTTTTTTTTTTCATCTTTTCTTCCCAACTAGCTTGTTGCTGCATGCACATATATACAAAAAGGTGACAGCATTAACGATTTTTGTGGCTGAGTATTTCTCATATATAAATATTAGTGAAAGCTAGTAACGAGAATTGCAAAGATTCTGGGGTTGCGTACGAGGTGATCAAAGTAGACAAGTATGGATAATATTGGTGGGCTATTCCTCCTGGCTGGCACTATATATAACTAACGAAAATTAATGTGCAGAAAGTAGCTAGCTAGCTAGGGATCATCCTTGATCCTATGGCCCTACGTACTATTTTAAGAACCTTTCATTTATCCATGCCTCAAAACGGCCATACGTACCAATCTCAGATCATTTTCTCATGAGATAATGCCATATATAGCTAGGGAGAGATTAATATTTACATAAATGATCGATAAATATACTAATAATGAGATTAAATTAATATATATGATGTTGGTATATATTGATGAGATACATACCTGAAGATATTTTTGAATAATGATACACACACAATATATTCTATAATACATTACATAACAAAATTATAAAATGGAGGTATTTTTATAAAATGTTGTTACTTTTATAAGATATTTTATAAAAATATCCCTCATTTTATAATATTATTGTACAATATGTTGTATAATATATGCTGTGTGCAAATCACTTTCTATATATTATTGTTGCTGAAAAAGAAATCCTATTATATATATTGCTGAATATATACAAGGCTCACTGTCTTAAAGCCCAACTTTACTGACAATCAATTGGGCTTCCAGCCCAGTTCATGTAAACTATTTCATTTCCCCAATTAAGTTGTATAACGTCCTATCACCATAACTTCCAATGCCATTTTTTATTTTTTTTATTTAATGTGATTTCTTACGTAGTTTTGCTCACTGACCTCTCATGAAGAACAACCATGACAAATGTTCGGTATCAGTCAAGAGTCTGCGCCTGCAACACCACCTTTGCATGCATCACCACGTCTAAGAATCTTTCAAAAACCTAAGTTATAAACCTAATGCAAGGTGGCGCAAGTTCTTGCCAAACAAGGACACGATCTCCATGCAAAACCAAACAGCCAGCCTTAAATGCATGCCACCCGCCCCACCACCTATTCACTTACATCCCAATCCTCCACGCTATAAATGGGGGCTCTAAGCTCAGCTCCCTTTCACCATCCCTCAATTTGCTTCTTTTATCTATGGCTGCAAAGGTTGTCCTGGCACTAGTGCTCTCTCTGCTAGTTTATGCGGTTTCCGGGGAAACGAACCCCAGTGCCTGCATAGGCTCAGCTCAGCAATGCCGGCTCCAGAGACTGAGGACCGTAGAGCCAACCCGTCGATGGGAGTCGGAGGGTGGCCGGACTGAGCTGTGGGAGGAATCTGAGGAGGAGTTCCAATGTGCTGGAGTTGCTGCGATCAGGCACACTATTCAACCTAACTCACTCTCTTTGCCTAACTTCCAGCCTGCCCCTATGTTGGTTTACATTGAGCAAGGTTAGAGAGGGAGTCTTTTCTTTCTTTCTTCTTCTTCTTCTTCTTTAATTTCCAGGTCGACGGAGAAGGAGCTTAATTAATATTTATCTGGAACCAAATAAGTCGCAAGCAATTAATGTTGAAAATTTTCATGAATGTCCAGGCAGACTCTGTATGTTAATCTACTCCCTAGTTTTCATAGACTCCCTCAGGGCAACAGAGTAGGTTTAAATTAGGGATTAATTATTGACTGTTGCTGCATGCATGTGTAAAAAGGAATAAAACTTTCATACATATTTTCTTGGAGCTACAATTTTACACTAGATCAGAGATTTTAATTAGAATTTTGCTAGCATAGGTTATTGTTGTTTGATTAAACTATCTCATCTTATATAATTATTATAAATTTTTTAAATTTTCATATAAAATATAATAAAAAATTTAATTTTTTTAAATTTTAAAATAAAAATATTATTAAAATATAATTTTATAATAATATTTTATTCAACTTTTATCAAAATATCTCATTTTATCTAAACTGCACGACCGAACGAGACCTTACCATGAGACCTATTACATATAACTTTAAACAAATCAAAATACTACTTTTTTAAGTATAGCTGATGTGGTTGTTATATATTGAGTGTATAAAAAATAAGACTTATAAATAAATGTTAAATATATATATATATATATATAATATTAATGTCACACATTCATGCATGCAGGTGAAGGCTTGATCGGGTTGACCTACCCAGGATGTGCAGAGACTTATGAATCAGAAACGTCACAGGAATTATCAAGACGCAGGAGCAGCCAGATGGCACAGCTGCAAGGAGAGAGATCAAGAAGATCAGATCAGCACCAGAAGATACACCGGATTCGCCGGGGAGACATCCTGGCCATTCCAGCTGGTGCTGCCCACTGGTGCTACAATGACGGCAATGAAGAACTCGTTGCCTTCGCTGTCATGGATCTCAATAACCATGCTAACCAGCTTGACCGCAGATTTAGGGTAACCACCACCACTCCCCATATATTTATTCTATCATGCTCACCATCTCATCATTTATCTACCTTTATGTATGTATCGAGTCTTTACTGGGCATCCAAGCCAGATATCTGGCATATTAATTCCTTTCATCTTTTTTATTACAGGATTAATTTAGATTTTATTTACAAATGATGATATATAGTAGCGGTTCACAAAAATAAATATCCAGACTACAGGTCAATTTGTATGAGAGATCAAATCATCTGTCACGTACTTAACAGACCACTCGTTTTCCTAATCCTATTTCCATCAATCAACTGTTATTTTTGCACAAACTAACTAGTTTAGTTTTGGTCTCACAGTCATTCTTCCTCGCCGGCGGGGAACCAAGGCAAGAGCGTACGGAAGGAGATCGAGAACGCATGAGAGAAAGACGTAGCCGTCAGCAGAGAGTAGGCTTCCAGAGTTTATTCAATGGATTCAGTGAAGAACTGCTGGCTGAGGCCTACAACATTCCAGTCAATATCGCGAGGAGACTGCAGGAGGACGACAGCCAGCGGGGGATCATCGTCAGGTGCCAAGAAGAAATGCGCCGCATGATTAGACCTGACGAAGACCGAGAAGAAGGACAAAGATGGCTAAACGGGTTGGAAGAAACTGTATGCACTACAAGAATTAGACACAACCTGGACACTCAAAGCGAATCCGACTTTGTTTCCAGACAAGGAGGAAGAGTAAACATTGTGAACATGCACAAGCTTCCAATCCTTCGATTCATGGACATGAGCGCAGAAAAAGGCCATCTTTTCCCTGTACATAATTCATATAAATCCTGCATCCTCAATCTTCATGTTCTAGAGATAACATGATGTCAGTATAGAACCTAATACATGGCCAATGTTGTTGCAGAACGCAATGTACACACCGCACTGGTCCATGACCGACAACAGGGTTGTCTATGTGTTAAGAGGTGAGGCCCGTGTGCAGATCGTGGACGACAACGGGAACAATGTGTTCGACGAGAGGGTTAAGCGTGGAGACGTGTTTGTGATCCCTCAGTTCTTTGCAGTAACGTCTAAGGCCGGAAACGATGGCTTCGAATACGTGACAATCAAGACGTCCGGTCAGCCAATGAAGAGCCCCTTGGCTGGCTACACCTCGGTAATCAGGGCCATGCCAATCGACGTCCTCGCAAACGCATACCAGATGTCACTCAGAGACGCCCAGAACTTGAAGCAAAGCAGAGGCCACCAGAGTTTCCTTCTGTCCTCCAGCAGATCAGCCTCTTAAAGGAGGGTTTCTGTAATTCCATGCAGCGTTTTACTAATGGCAGTACCACTACTACTAGTACTACTACTTAGGCCACTAGACGTACGTACTTATAATTAAGCTAGTCCTTCTTGTAGAATGGAGAGAAGGCTTTTTTAACATGTTGAGGAAACTTGATGATCAGTTGTATAAACCAAGTGATCATGAGAAAACATGAACTAGGGCAGCCTTCAATAAATCAATAAAATGTGGCCTTTTTTTCTCTCCTTTAAATCATAATCATCATCTCATGTAGGGTTCAAAGATTTTTTTAAATTCCTATATATAGTACTTCTTAGTTAAATATCTTTCTAACATTAATCATGCATATGCGCAGTCATTAATTACCCGGATGCAAATTAATACGACGAGAATTATATTGTACTGGTGATTTTTATAGGATAGTATGGAATATGAGCCATATACTAGTACTGTTAATTAATTTCCAGAGAAATGAAATAATTTAAAATTTAAGTACCAAACACCTATTTGATCAGTTTCTGGTAATTAATTAGTGTTTTTGATCGTATGCCACACTCATATGAAGTACGTACTAGTGTTATCGATCATGCAACGTTAATATTGCTGTTAGTAATGCGTATGTAATTAGCATCAAGCTTGAAAAAAAAAAACAAAAACAAAACAAAATGCATCCAGCTAATTACTAGGTAACAGCTTATTTCCAGCATGCAGTACCTCGAAGATTAATGTATTTCCGATCGAGACCCAGAAACAGATCATGTCATCAAAAGAAGAAATATAAGTTTGCAAAAATATTTGAGACAATTAAATATTACATATGAAAAATTCTTTTCATCAGTCACTATTCATCATCCTACACTCTATGAAAAACACTCCCACATCATATTAAAAGCACTCACATACCCTATGAAAAAACTATAAGTGTGGAGTTATATAAAAGTAAATAGTAGCTGATGCATAGCATTCTTCACCCATTAATATATAAAAATATTTCTATTATATATATATAGTTGACTATATATATAAATTATAATTAAGGAGTTAGCCATCAATGAGATATATCGATCAGTCTTCGGGCTTCAGTACATGAATTGGGCACCATGCATTAATATTAATGTAATATTAATCCCGATCGAGCCCCTTGAGGTCGACATGATCATGTACATACGTCCGCTCTCAAACATAACAACATGGTTTTAGATAATAAACTGGTATGCATGTCCCATAGAATTACGTACAAATAAAAATTAATTGCCAATATTAGGTCACTTCTATATTACTCTATCGCCAAATTTTATTTTTTGGACTGACATAATTATATAGCTTAGTTTCTCTCACCCATGATCAGTTTTAGCATAATGCATATATATAAGTTTGAGTTTGTGCGTATTTAATTTAATTTAATTTTTAAAATATTATTCATTTGATTTTTGGGATTTGCTACACAACCTTCTACTATTCACCCACACTCCACACTCCATACTTTTTAATATTTTTTAATATTTTTTTAAAATTCTTTTTTGAAATTTTTTTTTTTAAATATTTCAAATTTTTTATTCACTATTCATATAAAAAAATTTGATAAAAAAAAATTAAAAAAAAAAGTGGAGTGTGGAGTGTGGTGAATAGTAGGAGGTTGGGAAGATTATTTCTTGTATATATGTGACAAATGTCTGTCTCTGATCTTAATCATATAACGTGTCAATTAATTAGTGTCATTTAGTGAATTAATTATTGAAATTAATGGACGGAAAGACCATTATTAATTATTATATATATACACCCTCAATTAAAGTTCATTATTTATTATGTTTCCTATTAATCTAAATTAGCAATTAATAACTAAGCATTAATAATATTCAGCCAATAAACTAATAGGTTTGATTAATTCATGTATAACATGAAGACGCACAAATAAATATATATCCCGTATTATTAACGTTAATCAGTCACTATTGCAACTAATTAACAAACCCACCACCATCGACGGCCTGCAAATCTTATCAATCTAGCTTATAAATTATCAACATCATCTATCTATGGTTATGTAAGGACCGCTCATGTCTAGCTAGCTAGCTAGTGGGACTTCATTGATGATGATGATGGATCAGTACGTACGTCAGATCATCAGTACCGAAATGCTCAATAAATTATAAAGCTAGCCAGCTCTCGATGAAGACAACACCGCTTCTGTATCTTTCTCTGAACCCTTGAAGCCACCTGCCCAAACAAACATAATGAGGTGTAAGAAACTAGGGTTTTTATAGCCATGCAAATTGAAGAATGGCGAAAGATTCCTTGCCCACCTCTCATGCGTGTCTCTTCCTCGTCCAGTTTCCTCCCCTATATATGCAACCTTCCCTAGTTAATTCCCCCCACCTTCAGTACCTCAAAACAATCATCAGATATCACCATGGCCAAGCCCATCTTGCTATCCATTTATCTGTGCCTTACTGTGGCGCTCTTCAATGGTTGCCTTGCTCAAAGTGGCGGGCGGCAACAACAACAATCTGGCCAGTGCCAGCTCAATAGGCTCGATGCCCTTGAACCTACTAACCGCATTGGGGCCGAAGCCGGTGTTATCGAGTCCTGGGACCCGAACCACCAGCAGTTCCAGTGCGCTGGGGTTGCCGTCATTCGTCGTACCATTGAGCCCAATGGCCTTCTCTTGCCTCAATACAGCAATGCTCCTCAGCTCGTCTACATTGCCAGAGGTGGCTTCAGCTCACCTTTTATTGAATTAATTAATCCCTCCTTTATATATATTATTTGCAAATGCACGCAAAAACAACATATAATATGGTAAACAAAACCATGCATATATGCATGGTGATAATTATATGTGATTACGTACTGATCATGACTTTTGAATATCGATCGGTACAGGTAGGGGTATCACCGGGGTTCTATTTCCCGGCTGTCCTGAAACATTCGAAGAATCTCAACTACAATCTCAACAAGGACAAAGACGCGAGTTCCAACAAGACCGGCACCAGAAGATTCGACACTTCCGAGAGGGCGACATAATCGCATTCCCGGCAGGAGTAGCCCATTGGTGCTATAACGACGGCAGTAGCCCAGTAGTTGCAATCTCTCTCCTTGACACCAACAACAATGCCAATCAGCTTGACCAGAACCCCAGAGTAAGAACTTCACCTCATATTCCCTCTCAAAACTATTCTCTACAAGCCACGTCGAAATAATATTGCACGCCTCAATGCAGATCTCCTAGATTTTCATCTCTCAGAAACATTTTTCAAATAGCCTTGTATTCCTCTAATCTATTATATATTGCCCAAGAGATTTTTGCCTACTTTCTTAATTCCAAACCATTGACATAAAAGAGTGTTTGTTGGTTCTTTTGATATGAACGAAACATATATATAATGTGTTGGATCGATGTACTTACAGTGTTGCTTTTCATAATGTACGCAATAGAATTTCTACCTCGCTGGGAACCCCGACGACGAATTCCGGCCACAAGGTCAGCAGGAATACCAGCAGCACCGCCGCCAGCAACAACGTCAACAACGCCCTGGCCGTGAGCACGGCCAGCAACAGAGGGACTTAGGCAACAATGTGTTCAGTGGCTTCGATGCTGAGTTTTTGGCGGACGCTTTCAACGTGGATACTGAAACGGCCAGAAGACTTCAGAGCGAGAATGATCACAGGAGGAGCATAGTGAGAGTGGAAGGCAGTCAGCTTCAAGTGATCAGGCCACGATGGTCACGTGAGGAACAGGAGCGCGAGGAGAGGAAAGAGAGAGAGCGAGAGAGAGAGTCGGAAAGCGAGCGCCGCCAGAGCCGACGTGGTGGACGTGATGATAATGGGCTGGAGGAGACTATCTGCACCTTGAGGTTGAGGGAGAACATCGGCGACCCTTCACGCGCCGACATTTACACTGAAGAAGCCGGTCGCATCAGCACAGTCAACAGCCACACCCTCCCAGTCCTGCGCTGGCTGCAACTCAGCGCCGAGAGGGGAGCTCTCTATAGTGTAATTAACTCTACATTCTACTTCGTGACATGCAGTCATATGATTTTTTGAGTAATGTTGGCGAAATATTGACAAAATTTATAATGATCTTAAAAACATGTATGCAGGATGCTCTGTATGTTCCACACTGGAACCTGAACGCCCACAGTGTGGTGTATGCTTTAAGGGGTCGTGCCGAGGTTCAGGTGGTGGACAACTTTGGTCAGACAGTGTTCGACGATGAGCTTAGAGAGGGTCAGCTCCTGACCATTCCACAGAACTTTGCGGTTGTGACAAGGGCTCGCGATGAGGGTTTCGAGTGGGTTTCATTCAAGACAAATGAGAATGCCATGGTTAGTCCGCTTGCTGGGCGAACCTCGGCTATCAGGGCATTGCCGGAGGAAGTGCTTGCCAATGCGTTCCGAATTCCGAGAGAGGATGCTAGGAGGCTTAAATTTAACAGGCAGGAGTCCACCTTGGTTCGTTCAAGGCCGTCAAGGTCAAGGTCGTCAAGGTCTGAGAGGAGGGCTGAAGTTTAATGTTGTGAACTGCCCGCAATGTAGAGTGCCATATATGCGGCTCGCTCGATCGATCGTAGTTTGCTTTTTATATATGTTAATGTTCGATCCGCTCTTGATCATCTAGACAATAAAAAGGAAGCCTTTTACTGGCATTTATCTTTATATCGTCATAATATGTACGTACGAGAGTTGGTCAATAAAGCCTTATAATCATGGCATGCATTAATCTGTCAAATTCTACCAGGTGGTCATCAGAATATATCCTAAACAATTACTATACATACTTGTATCTCTAGATCAGAATCTGATCTTGGATGACATAAAACAATTTTTCGGAGGATCAAATCCGCTGGCCATTTTTTTTCTAGTACTCATGATCATGCATGCATGATGCATGCTTTGATCAATATGCAGTGATCTGCATATAATTTGCTTGTCTGTTCATGATGATATATAATAGGCATCCACAAGAAGATTGATCCGATCGAGTACATGCAATTAATGATAATGGATAATAATTTGTTGTTCAATTGAACATGAATAATTGAGTTTTAATTTATTGTCGGCCTTTGAGGTAACTTCATTAAATTTTACGATCTTTCGCATATATTATGTTGTGAATTTCCTCTGCATATATTTGATTGATTTTAGACAAATACCCGATCAGCTCCGATCTCCTCTGGCATATCATAATTGACATGATTTTTCTCATGTATTTACTTTGAAAATTTTACGCACCTGATCTCTCTAAATGATTTTGAGGCTCATAGTACTATTATTTATGAATAATCAATAAAAACTGAGGCCCTTCAATTAATAAAAATAGAGTTAACAAAAAGAAAAAAAAAAATTGAGGGTCTCAGCTAAAATTGAGACCATTGGATGGAAAGGGAAAATGGCGCCCACTATATTGGCGGTGCTTATTTCATTCTAGTGACCGATCGACTATCCTTTGGCTTGTCTAACACTCCCTTAAATTGATGGAGTTTGGGTGTAACGCCCCGTATACAGCCTCATAAACGGACATGAAAGTTCTACTTATTTTTAAAACTTTCTCCCTGTTTAGAAATATATATGAAATACACAACCCCCAAGCTATTGATTACAACTATAATAATATGATTCTAAAAAACATTCACAAGTTCGGCCAGAGCAATTAAATTCTAAATAATTACAATATATTGTAAATAATTACAATATAGATAACCGACAAAAGGTGTAAAAGTAATTAAGATATGATCCAAAGAAAACTCTTTGTACAACCAAAACTATCAAGTCCCAAAACTTCCAACCTCAATCGACTAAAACCAAGTCCACTCTAGAGTCTTTTGGCTTATCAAAAGCTATCACTTTAAAAGAATGAGCTTTCTAGCTACAACTCTAAAAAAAATGTAAAATGAAGTGGTGAGCTACCACGTGCTTAGTAAGTAGCAAATTAATGGGGGTGTGAGGATTAGCAATTTTCTAGACTATAAAACATCACTGAATAAGTTTTAAAAAAATAATGTAAACAATACAATTTCATCTCAAACAACATGTTTAGCCAAATATCATATTCAAGGCCACATGATAATAGGGAAATCGCCAATATACCACAAAAATATTATGCCACGAAAACATCATAACGCGACGGTCGTCAGACATGTCACAAAAACATTCATATCATGAGCTCAAGAATAAATAGCATGCTCACCTTTAACTTTCAAAATTTAATAAGCCACATAACATTTATCAAACATTTCAACCATTACACAATTCTCACAAGCAGTGCCAAAATAGCATAAAAATATGCACAAATTCAAAGTTTACACAAGTATAAAACATAATACTAAAGTTGACCATTCCAAACAAAACCAACCAGTTCTTTTAGCAAAAATTCCATTAAAGAGACACTTACCTTGATCGATTGCTAGTCAAATGTAATCACACGATATTCTTTCACCAACGGTCACTCGGAACTTATTTCAAGACCATTACAACATGTCAAATTCTATACTAAAAGTGATCGCATTTATCTCTAAAATTTCACTCAATCCTTAATAACATGAATTTAGACTTGCCCAAAAATTATTTAAGGCAGTAAAGAATGCCATGTCCATTTAGTCCACTCCAAAATCTCTCTATGGTCACAATTGTAATTCCAAGCTATAGATGTAGAGAAATTACCATTTTGTTAAGCTCTCCATATCAAAATGTTGGGACCTGTATCAATCTTAATATTTTGTAATTTCAGATTTTCATTAAGGATATTCCCCACTAACTCTTGTATTTTCCTTTCAAAGAGAGATTAGTGATCTCTGATATTTCACCCAAGACGCCTAGAGATGACCAGTTTTCAAACTAGAAAGAGATGTTACCTTCATTAATAATCCATCCGGAACCCCAATAACCATTTTCAACAATGGTTTTAAGGCCTTCCAGAAGCTAGATTCATAGGACTTATGATCAACAATGTTACCTTAAACATGCTAGATGATTAACACAAGATATTGATTTATAAACCTATCATGACATGATGTTTTTCTCAAATTTAAACTTTCACTCAATCATTCAAGACATTAGTAAAACATATAAGATCATATTAAGACATGTCATAGTTAAAATTTCATCCCAAAATAATTTATTCAAGCAAAACTCCAAATCTGAACCAAAATGCATGTCTTCAAGTTAAACCTCATATAACTCAATCAAATCTTCATTCTCATGCCATAATTCAAAGTCTAACATGTCAATTTAACACCTAACAGAAAGATAGGGTATAAATGCTTACCAAACCATGGCTTTTGATGCTCTAAAATCAACTCACTCCAAGAACTCACTCTCATCCACTTATCGGTATCACCCTTCTCTCGCACTGGGAGTATTTAACTCTCAAGAATACTAAGAGAATGCTTGAGGAAGTTGTGTGAGGAAGTCAAAGGTAAATGAGGGTATTTATAGAACTCAATGAAGGAGCTGTGAGAGGTGATAAAGGGCACAACTTGGCTGAAGGGCGAGGTTTGTGAGTGGTAGATGTGGGCTGTGGAGTGTATTTTTCATTGTGTCATTGCTTTGGTCAGTTAAATAGTAGCCTAAAAATAAATTAACAAATTCACATAATTCATGTGACACATAAATTGTAAAGATATTTGTATATTATAAAATAAATCTGACGTATCATATTATAAAGTCATGTCACAATCACTCCTTATATATTATATATTAGAAACTCGCATTATAATTCGAATGTACGTGTAATTAATCACTGATTAATACAATCTCTGCACAATTAATGATTAGAGATCTCTAGCTCCAATGCCTCATTTAATGAGGAAAAATACTAATCTCACTGCTCATTTTTACCGCTGTATTACGTGGCAGTGATTTTTTATTTTATTTTTATTTAGTAATTAAGTAAGTATTTTTTAATAATATTATTTTTTTATTTTTTTTTTTAAAATATTTAAGTATTAAAAAATACATGCCAAAAAAAAAAAAAAAAATCTTATAACTAACTGTAGCTACCGTTCGTTGGGAGCGCCACTTTTTAATTAGATGGATCATGCTATCAAGTATCCTTACCGAAAAGGCTTTTGTTTTCTTTTTTTTTATTCAAATATTTTATAAAATAATTTTAAAATTAAAAATAAATAAAAATCAATTATTCATTAAAAAAAATTCTTAATCATTAATTAAAAATAAATAAATAAATGGCTAAGATCTGGGCAAGCAATTTCCTAATTAGATAGTAATGATCCAAACTTAAAAAGAGAAAACTACCTACAAACATCATATATATAACATTCAAAATACATGTGTAACGACGCTCAGTCCATATATATAAATTTTTCGAACTCACTAATATGCAAGAAGCATATCCCGGATATATAAAGACACTTCGTTTCGTTCTCTGAAGTACCCTAAAGCTAGCCACTTGCCCCAAGAAACACCATGAGGTGTAAGAAACTTGGGTCTGATTGACATGCAAAGTGAAGAATGGCGAAAGATTCCTTCCCCACAGTCTGCATGCATGCGTGTCTTTTCAACCTTCCGTTTTCTCTCCTATAAATACCATCGTCTCCTAGTTGCCATTTCATCACCTCAAAACTCAAAACAGCCATCCCCCACCAGATACGCATGATCACCATGGCGAAGCCCATCCTGCTATCAATTTTTCTATGCCTTGTTGTGCTCGTCAATGGTTGCCTTGCTCAAATTAGTGGCGGGCGGCAACAACCACGAGTTGGCGAGTGCCAACTCAAGAGACTGGATGCCCTTGAACCCAGTAATCGAATTGAGGCTGAGGCCGGTGTGATCGAGTCCTGGGACCCCAACGACCAGCAATTCCAGTGCGCTGGGGTTGCCGTTGTTCGACGTACCATTGAGCCCAATGGTCTTCTCTTGCCCCAATACAGCAATGCTCCTCAACTCGTCTACATTGTCAAAGGTGAATTCAGAAATAGCCAGCTCTCACCCCATGTTTATCATGCCCACTAATTATCGCAATATACTCGCAGCAGAAAAAGTAAACTATAATGTGGCTATATATGATTATCGATCACTTTTGTGTACGTGATGCAGGTAGGGGTATCACTGGGGTTCTATTTCCTGGGTGTCCTGAAACATTTGAAGAATCTCAACAAGGACAGAGCCGGATCCGACCCAGCTTGAGATCAGCCGGCTTCCAAAGAGACAGACACCAGAAGATTCGCCATTTCCGAGAGGGCGACGTAATCGCATTCCCGGCCGGAGTAGCCCATTGGTGCTTCAATGATGGAGATACCCCAGTAGTTGCAGTCGCTCTAATGGACACCACCAACAATGCCAACCAGCTTGACCAGAACCCGAGAGTAAGAAATTTGCATTCACTCATAACTCTTTTTAAAAATGTGTTTGGATAATAGACATACGTAATTACTGTGTTGCTTCGTACGTGGGCAATAGAATTTCTACCTTGCTGGGAACCCCGACGACGAATTTCGGCCACAAGGGCAGCAGGAATACGAGCAGCACCGCCGCCAGCAACAACATCAACAACGCCATGGTGAGCCAGGCCAGCAAGAGAGGGGCTCAGGCAACAATGTCTTCAGTGGCTTCGATGCTGAGTTTTTGGCGGACGCTTTCAACGTGGATACTGAGACGGCCAGAAGGCTTCAAAGCAACCATGACCACAGGAGGAGCATAGTGAGAGTGGAAGGCAATCTTCAAGTGATCAGGCCCCGATGGTCACGGGAGGAGCAGGAGCGCGAGGATAGGCGAGAAAGGCAACGAGAGCTAGAGTGGGAACGCGAGCGCCGCCAGAGTCGACGTACTGGTGGACGTTTCGATAATGGGCTGGAGGAGACTATCTGCACCTTGAGGTTGAGGGAGAACATCGGCGACCCTTCACGCGCAGACATTTACACCGAGCAAGCAGGTCGCATCAGCACTGTCAACAGCCAAAACCTTCCAATCCTGCGCTGGCTGCAACTCAGTGCCGAGAGGGGAGCTCTCTACAGTGTAATAAACTCTATATTTTACTACTCTGTTTCCGTGCTAGTTTTGGAGTAATGTTACTACTGAAATATTGACAAAATTAATCTTAAAAACATGTATATATGCAGGATGCTCTGTATGTTCCACACTGGAACCTGAACGCCCACAGCGTGGTCTACGCGATAAGGGGTCGTGCCGAAATTCAGGTGGTGGACAACTTAGGCCAGACAGTGTTCGATGATGACCTTAGAGAGGGTCAGCTCTTGACCATTCCACAGAACTTCGGGGTTGTGAAAAGGGCAACGGACGAGGGTTTCGAGTGGGTTGCGTTCAAGACAAATGAGAATGCGATGATTAGTCCCCTTGTAGGCAGAACTTCAGCAATTAGGGCCATGCCAGAGGAAGTGCTGGCCAACGCCTTCCAAATTCCGAGAGAGGATGCAAGGAGGCTCAAATTTTCCAGGCAGGAGACCTTTCTGGCTCGCTCAAGGTCAAGGTCAAGGTCAAGGTCTTCGACTGACATCAGGAGGGTGGTGGAAGCTTAATATAATGTAAAATGCCTAGCTAGCTAATGTAATGCATGCCACGCGGCACGTAGTTTTTTCTTTTTTTAGTGCTCGGCTCTTAGCCTAGAAAATAAAAGCCTTAATAAAGGCTTTCTATGTATGAAGAGATCAGGATCCAATAAGGTAAACAGCTACTACGTACTTTATCTATGCTAATAAATTTTCTGAGGCTAGCTGTTTTCGCTTCTTCTTCTTTTTTCCTTACTTTTGATCATTCCGATAATATTAATGCGCATGCATGATATTATTATTATATTAATCCATATATATAAATCCCATCTTGTTATTTTTATATTTTTATATATCAAAACTATGCACGTGATGTCTGTTTTTAAAATCATGCACGTACGCAGCGTTTTATTTAATAATTTGCACACTTGTGAAGAGATCAGAGTAGATTGATTCTTGGTGAAGATTGATCAGCTTGACGTCAGGTTAAAGGTGATCGTGTCAGCCAACATGAATGCATGCATGCATGTGAGGTCACGGGGAACGAGTGTCAAGGCCGTGTTATAGTCTCATGTTAAAGAGCTTGCTTGTGGTTCATCAAGCATGGTGAAGAATCCTGATGATCATCATGAGCTCCTACTCATCATGCATGACCATCTTGGGCCAAAGTGAGGATTCATGAGATATAATTGGAGAAGGCCGCGTGTGAAGATTAATACCATTGAGCGCATCATGAGTATATGCATTATTATTTGCTATCGACTAACCATGTATAGCCTAGCTAGCTAGCCGCATGCGCATGCAAGCTAATTAAAGTACTCCCTGGCCTTGGAAGGTACTGGTTGGTATATATACCATGAATGTAGCTTAATTAGGAACTAATTAATTAATATAATTTTGACTATTAATTTGTTGTTCAACTTGCTAACTGAGTTCTATTAATACAATAACTACCAACCATTTAAATTTGTTCATTGCATTGAAGTTCTTCCTCGAGGCTCAAGCATCAATCTAATCAGGCTAGCTCTAAATATAAAATCAAATCCGATCCGGCCTTTCATTGACTTGAGCACTTCTCTTGGGGAATTGGGCTAGCTAGGCCTGTCATGAATATAAAGCCTAAACGGCGATCAAAGAGGAGTACTAATTAAGCCGGTCGACGTTCGTGGACAAGGCAATTTATAGCAAACAGGCTAGATAGGAGACGATCGATGGCAATGAATTACTCTGCGCGCAAAATGGGTAAAGTTGGAAGAGGAGGCCGGCGTGAACCACCCAAGACCCGAGAAATTAATATTAGAGTAACAAATGCAGAAAGACATGAAGCTCACATTAAATGTGAAGGGATCGAGCATACAATATTGCGAAATGGACGATGTTAGGATTCTAAATGTGCATTTTAATTATTAAAAAAATTAAAATATATGAATGGACACATTTAAAAATCATATTGTCATTGTCGTTGCAAAATTAATATGACAAGTTATTGCCATGTGATGCCAATTACCTCTACGACCCAGTGGCGATGAACTAACAACTAACCCCAATGTACATTAAAGGCATGGCATCTGACGACGTGACTTGCATTAAATATAGATACTGATGCAAATCTAAACTGATTTGATATTCGATCCGGATGGCAGATACTACATTGATTATGCTAAACTACGGCCTTAAGAGACTAATCTTTGCAAATCTAGCAAGAAAATCTTTATTGTCATTGGATTGGGAAATATAAGTTGTTTTTTTCCTCCAAATCATCTATTTAAGTTCATTTTTGCCTTGTTAATAAATATTTAGGTTAAGTTTAAATGTTGAGATAAGATGAGAATTTTTTAAAATTTTGTGAATAGTATTAAGATGAAAATTTAAAATATTATTTTTTAATATTATTATTGTTTTGGAATTTGAAAAAGTTAAATTAAAATTTAAAAAAGTTGAATTGTTTATTATATTTTATATGGAGATTTAAAAAAGATGTAATGATGAGATGAGATAGAGATGAGAAATATCATCTTTCCCCCCAAACATAACTTAGTTTCAAGTTTTCAAAGTGATTCTTATTTCAACTCTTGTTAAACTTTTTGCAAGATTGATTCTTATTTCAATTCTTGCTAAACTTTTTGCAAGATTTTTGTTTATTTACGTATTTAATTTTTATGCAATAATTTAGATTTTTCTTTTTAAAAAAAAACTTCATAATTTTAAATTTACCATTAATTAATATTTTTTAGATTTTTCTCTCTGTGTTACATCTTTTCTCAATCTCACTCCCTAGTTTCTATTGATTAACTAGCCGTTGGAATAATCCTTATCTTGTCTAGCACCAGTTGGCATCATAACTTCAACGTTTTCCTATGATGATTTATCATTAGTTTTTATGGCTGGTGGTAGAAGTCATGGTCGGCATGAGTATGCTCCGAATAAGGAGGCCCTTCATGATCATGATAACTTACAAGACGTGATGATTGCATATTTGTAAAGGCAAATAGTAGAAGTAACACATCATTAGCGCAAAACCTGGAGGATCAAATGAATGACCTCGATTCTAACTCCAATTTTGAAATCCTATATCATAAATCGTGCTTTATTTGAAAGTACAGTGTTTGGAAGGAACGACACGAAGACCTAGGCTTTAGAGTTGATTTACTAGAATTTCTTGGTACTCTGGAAGTTGAAGATTTTGGTGATTTATTGCAAGAAGTCGAGTGGATTTACTAATTAGAGGAAAAAGACTTTGAAGAGAAACATTTTTCCATAGAGTGGAACTCTATTCAGACATACGATACCTATCTTGATGAAGATAATCTAATGGAGAAGGTAATTGTTTTTATTGAAAACATAGAAAGTTTTGAAAAAGAAGACGGTGGTGAAAGTTTGAAGTCTGGAGATGAAACAACTTTTAAGACAATTAATTATGTTGATTTTCTTGGAGTTGAGTATTTTTTTTTTTTTCAAATTCTCCTATGCAAAATATTGTTGTTGGATTTGAGATCTGGGAAGAAAATTTAATTTTGGAGTATGAGATGTTCAATATTACTTTATTTCAAGTTAGTCAAATTAATTTTAATTTTTTCATAATCATTGGGATGATACTACAAAAGAAAAGAAAGATTGGTTTAATTGGACATCCAAAAAATTGAAATAAGAAAGTTTAAAATTTGAGAACGAATTCTCTCCAACCTGGTGAGAATTATGCAAATCTAAATTGATATTAGATATCCGGGTCCAGATTCTATATTGATTGTATTGAACTACCTTGGGTAAATCTATGCAAATATCGCAAGAAAAGCTTCATCTTCATTGAATTGGAAAATATCAGTTGTTTTTCTCCCAAATCATCTAGTTATGCTCAATTTTGCCTTGTTAGTAAATATTTAGTTTCAAGTTTTAGTTTTGGTAGGAGTTTTGTAGGATTTACATATTTAGTTTTTATGCAATAATTTAGATTTTTCCTTTTTGAAAAACTCTTTATAATTTTGGATTTTTAAACTATTTAAGCCTGGCTTGTGAGCTTCATCAAATAATTCTCGAAATTAATCAATATTTTTCAAAATTTTATCTCTGTGTTGTATATTTTCTCATTCTAATCAATCTCTAATTTTTATTGATTAACTAGCCTTCAAAATAATCTTTATCCTATCTGACATTATCCCCCTCACAACCGTCGTGGCTCTAACATAAATACCACTAAACAAGGTAGAAGAATCTATCTCAATACATATATATAAATATATATATAAATGATTTGTACAAGCTCCAAATAGATAAATCTCACACAGAACTTTGTAAAAAATTATACATCACCTTGAAAAAAAAAATATTCTTTTTTAATGTGACTCACTTTTTTATAAAAATTCATGCACAAAACTTATCTATTTGGACTTGTAACTAACATTACTCATATATAAACATGATCTTCACTACAAGGGCTGAGATTTACAAGCAATTAAGGTTACCATGAGTACGTACTAGGACAATAAAATATAGGAAGAACATGATATATATGAGATAAACCAAAGATCGAGTAACATTTTTTAAGTCCTCCATTAATTTACATTAACCCACTTCACAGAAAGAACATATGTCATGCATGTATAATAGATGCATGGAAGGAAGCTAGCTAGGTCCTACTCGAGAAGTCGTACGTAGCTAGGGATATTCGTGGGTTTGGTTTTAGATCTGTAGAAGACTCTCTTCTTCTTGAAGGTGTCATTGTCAATGGTTATCACTATTCTGCCAGGTTCACTGATGTAGAAGGAGTTTCTAATAGTCTCTCCCATTTTCTTTCGATTTTGGACCAAGATATTGTACGAGCCTTCATCGTTTGGAATGAATTCCTCCTTGTAAGACACATCCCCTCTGACTACAGTCACATCCCACACCATTGTCACCCCGGCCTAAAACACAAGACAACCCAAAACCAACCAAAAAGTAATGATCGATCAGAGAGATCATCAATTTTACAAAGCAAAATAACTAAGAAGAAGTAGTCATCGATCGGAATCTTCAAAGATTTCTTGTTTTAAGTAGTTTATGTACCTCAGTGACTGGAAACTCGATATGCGTAATTGAAGCTCCTCTAATTATAAGCTCTGAAGCCTTCTCTGCAGGAGTGAAGTCCTCATCGTTCTCTCTCTTGAGGCCACCATATTCGACTGGAAGATTTTCTGGGGCTATAAACCTGATCATGATCATATGGTTTAATTTTAAGCAAACTTGGATACGATTATTTGTTTTCGTAATGAAATAATTTGAGGTTTTATTAAAAAATAATAATAATAATAAGATCTATTATGGAAAAGTGTACGTATATAGGTAATTAGTATGCTCACTTGAGAAGGGTCTTTGGAACTCTTGCTGAACTGGCAAAGATGAAATTTTTCTTGTCTCTCCGATTCATGGACCGTAAAAGCAGCAAATGGGATGCATAGTACCAAAATGGTACGTTTATAACAATCTGCACACAGCATAATTAATTAATTAATCAATGACTCGACATTAATATATATTAGGCAATATTAATTAATAATCCTCGATCGATCGGAATAAATTACTATGTAAATCATATATATATATATATATAGTCACTTACAAATTTGTGAATGATCTCAGGATAATAGTCTGCAATCAGCATCATGAATTTCTTGTTAATAGAACGAACCTCTTCCATTCCTGGTCCTTGAAAATTCTTTAAATCTACGATATACAAAATAGAGTCCGCACGGCCTCCATTGCTGAAGGACAGCTTCTTGATTCCCTTCTCCATGTTTTTCATGTTCCACCTCAGAAACTTCCTGCACTTCTCTTCCGTCCCAAACGCTTTCTTGCACAATTCCTTGTCCTGGAGAGCTCCATACATAACGTAACACAAAGGGTGGCCCTCCCTGTCTCTACTTTTGAAGTAGGTAATATTTTCGAGGTCAGAACCCAACTTCTCTTCAAGTATTCCATCAATCTTGTATTCCTTCCGCCATCGAAGTGTCTTACGGAGCATCTCAAAAGCGTCCTGAACCTTGAAATCTCTGGCTCTCAAGAATTTCAAGAGCACAACATCGGTCCCTGCATGACCTTTACTTGGCAATAAAGGCACACCCCAGATGGTAATATCTCTTAGCTGTTCTTTTGTCTTCGAGTTTGCTTGCGTAGCTGAAGGAATCTTGCCCGGTTTGCCAAGAAGATAATTCCCAATAATCGCGTCTTCGACCTTGAGACGGAACTGCAGTAACTCATTCTTCTTCTTGCTCTTCATTTCAGCAGCATAAGCGCTTTCATCTTCTTGACCAGTTTCTTGGCGTACGTGGGTGTTCAAATCTTCAGTCTGATCATGATCATTATTCCCACTTCCATTTTCTTCTGCAAGATCATTGCCATTTTGGGCTTTCTCATGTTCATTCTCATTGTGCCTTGTCTCTTTCTTCCCCGCCATTGTTGGTTGATGTGGAGCTCCTCCTTGTGCTGAATTCCGGGTACCTGAGAATAGGTGACTCGCAGGAAACTGGAGCTCGGAGGTGCTCACATCCAATATTGGAGAGAGAGAGATACAGGGGAGAGAGCTTTTGCATGAGATTATCCTTTCCTATTTCAAGAAAACCAGTTTTGACTCATCTAGGCTGGGTTTTTCAAACGCCAATCGTTGGTTGTCAGGTGCCAAATTTAGGGTATGGAGTTTGAAGGCAGTAACTGACGGTTAGTTTTGCACGGAATTGTTCGACTCTCCTTTGAAAAAGTATGTGTGTTCACTGTTCACAGATATGATTTCAGTGGCTGCAATAAATGGGAAAATAAAAGGAGTGCACTTTACAGATACTCTTTCTTAATGAACGATGTTTCCTCTTAACTTTTTGCATCTTTTTTTTTTTCTTTTTCTAGATTTTATTTCCCTGAAGATTAGATTCCTATATACCGATCATTTCATACATCATTATGCATCAATCATTCAGTACTGCATTATGCAGTAAGATCAATTAGCATAAGTATCATAATGAAAATCCAAAAAACCGTACGTTTTTGCAGGAAGCTTGTGGTGTTGGTTCTTCAAGTCTCTTAACGATGATATTGCAAATTCCATTTTCTATACTTCGGCAAAATACTCCTTTTTCACGATTTTTTCTGCAAGATCAAATTATAAAAGGTGTTGCTACAAACCACCGAAATGATAAGGCACATAACAAGAGGTCCTACAACAAGAAGCTGAAGACTACCAAGTGTTATGGACACTGTACTGAGCTTAAACTTGAATCTTTTAAGGCATGAAAAAATCTATTTTCGTTACCCAATTTTTTTTTTTAATCTAAAATATCAACGCTGAATTATGGTTGAGTGAGAAAAAAGAATAAGATCAGATTTTGCTGGAGGTTTGTTAATAAAATCTATGATCATAGCATGAGTAAGCGCTATCCTAATTCCTTGGGCTTCAGCTGCCACACAACACGGCTCGGAAAAAAATACAGTCGTAAAAGAGCCCAAGGATGTGCCAAGAAGCAAACCTTTTCTTCCTTGAGCTTGGAACTTGCATGCTGCTGGAGGTTTCGCAGAACTTACATACTGTATACTTGAACCAGCTCTGGAGGAAGCAAGAACCAACCAAAGAACATGCCAACAAGTGAAATTTCAAAAACAATTGTTTTTTGGTTCATCTTCCTATTCATTTGTGGGGGGCGGCGCATAGGCCTTTTTCTTCCCCTGTCAAGTGCGTTCGAGAATCTCCAAATCAAGATACGTCAAAAGCCATGAACGAGGTCCAGAAAACATGGGAGGCAGCTCGGGATTATCCTACATATTTTTCAGATTGCCTTAGCATGAGTGACATTTTCAAGCAGATTTACATACAGAATACATCCAGCATCAGTAAATCTTAAAATGCCTAGTAAGATTACTACAACTACGAAATTAGTCATACAGTAATTTTAGGAGTAAGGTGTGACTAAATTATTTACATAACAAGCAATTGACCATCCCGAGCAGTTAGTTAGTTGCACCTCTATGACTCCCGGTATTTGGTCAGGTCAAATGTCAAAGTTCTCGAGCAGCTGCAAAAAGCATAATCGACATGTCACAAGTTAATTTGCTTAAAGTGATTGGGGAAAAAATGCATCCCACACGTAATTATTCATTTCTATATTAAAATGCAATGAAGTTCACCTCCTCTCAGAGTCCCTGTAAACGCCAACCAAAGCTTCAGCCTTATCATAAAAGCTGTCTTTCAGTGATATCACAATGCTTTGAAATCCATTGCCTCCCTCGGCATCCTGATTACCCCTCGCTCCTTCACATGATTTTGATCGAATGAATCCAGCAACCTTGGCCACATTCAAGTTATCCAGTGCAGCATCAACTTCATCCAATATGAAAAATGGTGAAGGCCTATAACTGAAACAATCCGGAGGAAAGAGAAATCCCATTAACCAATGTAGGTTATTAAATTTTTTTCATAACAAGACCGCTTTCTGTCAGCCATCAGGACTGTATTTTTGCAACAGAACATAGCAAGTGCAGCACAGCAAGGAACAGCCATAAGAAGAAACACACAAAGTGGAAAACAAGTCAAAACGCCCATAAAGAAAGAATATAAAAAATTAGATTCGAGGGTGATGCCATACCCTCAACCATAATTCCATGTATTTAGATTCTAATCCAAAGGCAATTATGGATTGAAGTCAATTGCAAATTAGCTAAGAAATTCCCAACTCCACAACCCAAGCGGATATAGAAAATTATAAAGTAGGCCATTTACACATCTTGGAAAGTTCCATAGGAAATATTTTGTAACACACATGCCTGCACATATGCTTATATTGTGCATACTAGTGACAAAAATAAAAATAATTACATTCATCGAAGGCATACCTGTGGATGGAAAAGAGTAATGCAAGTGCTGCAACAGTCTTCTCCCCGCCAGATAGCTGTTCCATATCACGAAAACGCTTTGTTGGGGGCATAGCAGTGTACTTGATGCCATGTAAAAATGGATCATCTTCATTTTCTAAGTTTAAATATGCTGTCCCACCCAATGGGTGTGTGTTGCTCTTTGTCAATTGTTTGTAAATCTTATCAATGTTGTTGGAAATGTGATTGAAAGCATCCATAAACAACTTGTACCTGTACCATGGAAAAAAAATCAGCTCCATTCCTTTGATGGGAAAATGCAAATCATGCACCCATATCTGTTTTAATTCTACATAAAGTGACACATGTTACACACACACAGAGAGAGAGAGAGAGAGAGAGAGAGAGAGGGACTATGTCTTTAGATAGGACAGCCCCCTACACAATCCAAATTCCTTCTTCGGCTTAGGAAAAGTTTCGCGCCTAACATTCCAACTTTCAATCTTAGAGTTGGCAAGTCTCGCCAAAACTGTAGGGTATTAATTTTCGATATATAATAACATATCATAACTAGTACCTCTCCTCCTTAACTGAGTTGAACTTATCAGCTTTATCCTTCTCTTCTTTTCTGGCTGCTTCAAACTCTTCAGTTACAGCTCTTTCCTTTTCTTGCAGAGCCTCATATTGGTCTAGAGCCTTCAGATTTGGAGCTGTTCTTTCAATTTCTGATATTAGGGCATCCATTTTTTGCTTAAATTCAACCTCAAGCTTCTCTCTATCAGCAGGTCTCCTATCCTGCAGAAGCGATCTATTTAGCTGACTAAAATCAAAGATGGGGCCTTCTGCTGAGGATCCTGTCTCCATTGGAAGGCTTATTTGTTCTAATTCACACTTATCTACTATTTCCTGCCTCCGTGACTTCAGCTGCTCAATCTGTGTCTCCTGTAAAGTCAATAAAATGTGATTTGGCTTCTGAATTCATCAACACGAGCAAAGGAAAAAAAAGACCATCAGAAACTTACTTTAGAAGATATCTGGCGGTTAATTTTCGATATGCTCGTTGTAGCTTTGGAGGTCTTATTCTTCCATTCCTGCATCTCCTTCTCACACTCTTCCAACTTAGTTTTCCACTCTGAAAAGTGTAGGAAGAGAATAAAATATCACATAACCTGTTAACAAATTATTGACAGCAACAGCAAAAAGTAATATTAAGGAATTAGAAGCAGATCCACACCAAAATTTGGAACTTAATTATGTCCAAATATTTTATTCTAAAGTGGCTACCAGCTGCTGTTATCATATCCATGACTTTATTAAGGGAACATTTAGGAAATTTGTTAATTTTTGTCTCTTTTTATTTTTAATTTCTAGGTCTATTTTATGGGGGGATTCAAAGAAGTGTTAGAAAAGTTGTTTATTTTTAACGATGACATACCGAGGACTAAACCTAGTTCTATTAGGATTAGCCAAAAAGGGGTGCAAGAAAAATTAGAAATCTTGGTTGAACAAAGGCTTTCTTATTTAATAAAATCTGTCACCCTATTTGATAACATGAAAACGCTAAAAACTTTGGACATCTTTTATTAGATATATTGTTAATGATTAAAAAAAAACACTATCCAGTAAGCACAGACTTACATAAGATATACCTATTTGAAGAAGTACAAAAAGTATAGAAAAATCTGGAAGCTAGGTGAACATGAAAGTGCGGCCATCCATTAATGGGGTATATTAAAAAAGAAAGCTTTGAGTTTCTCTGTTGTGACCTTCAGCTGTCTTCAAAGCTACAACCATTTTCTCTCTTAATTTGGCTGAAAGTTTGTCTTAGGGATATTAGAATTTGTTTGAAATATTTATTTCTTGGAAACAAAGTCCTATAGGAAAATAAAATCCTATTTTTGTCAGTCTAGATGTAACCCAAGAAAACCTTAAATCTTCTTAGGATAGAACCCTAACACCAATTATTCAAAGCAGCAACAATTTCCCCATGCCGCTGCCCCCTTCCAGCCCCCAGTTACAAATTCACAGCCCTTCTCCTTCATCAACATATACCCTAGCTACAGGCCTCTATTTGGTAATCAAGGTGAGTTTTCTTCAATTTTTCTAATCATCTTTATAATGGATTTCCACAACCTTTTGTAATGGTTTTATCATCAAAATCCTTGCAAGATCCGATCTTTCACAACAAATTCATCAAGATTCATACCCAACGACTCTTGGTGTTTTTCCTTTAGTTTTGCCAAAAACAAATCCTGTTAGGTAAAGCTCTTGTTAGTAACACTATTTTTTACTGCGTTATTTTTTTATTAATAATAAAAATAGGAGAAGCCCAAGTACATGGATCATCCACAAAAGAAACACAGTTGGAAGTAGATACTGATAAGAGGAATTCATGGATACTCAGTCCATTAAAACCTATAGCGATTGACCAAAGGAGAAGTTTTATAGAAGAAAGTTTCAAGTTCATCCAATGTTCATTCACAATGTCCTTGCACCATTCCTTTCCCTCCAGATACACCACAGCAGGCAAATGGGAGCCATCTTCCATACAGTTGCAATTTGTATACTGCCTTTTAATCCTCTCTAGGTGCCAAGGAGGTCTACTACCTTTCTAGGCATAACCCATGTTAAACCAACTATGCTAAAGAAATCGTACCAAGGAGCGCCAGCAACCTCAATGGAGTAGGAGGTGGTCCATGCTCTCCACTCCCTTTCTACACAGCATACAGCACCAATCCATAACAATGATACGATGTTTCCTTGGGTTATCCTTTTTTCTTTTTTTAACAAGTAAAATGAAAATTTTATTGATACGAATGAAGTAAGCAAAGCCCATATACACAGGAAGTATTATACAAAAGAACACCTAAATACATTCTAGGAACCAGAAATTAAAAACAGAAAGTCATGAACAGTTGTTCCATTAAGCACAATGGCTGAAAACCAGAGTAATAAGGTGTGCACAAAAAAGTTCCCAAGTTCCTCCATTTTGCACTCCCTATCATCAAAGACCGATCACTCCTTTCCAACCAAATACACCACATAATGCACAAAGAAATCATCCTCCAAACTGCAGCCGCTTGGGGACAGCCTTGAATATCCTTCCAGCAAGCTATTAAATCCACCACCCTCAAAGGCATAACCCAAACCACACCAATTCTTCTAAAAACCTCATCCAAAAACACTCGTCACCTCACAATGCAGTAATAAATAATCCACTGATTCCCCATTCTCCTTGGGTTATTTGTGGTGATTAATTAACTGAGTTATTATTTAGTGAAGAGTTTAGAATAGCAAAGAATAAAGAAATGTGTTAATAGTGTTATTTGACAGTCTAAATAATCTGCCAGAATATCATATGGAGAGAGATGCCTTATGGAAAAATGTTGTTGATGTTAAATATGGAAGTTTGGTGCTCTAAAGAAGCTAGAGGTGCGTATGGGGTGAGTTTGTGGAAGTTCATTCGAAAAATTTGAAAAGGTTGGGGGAACTCTCTAATCACATTAAATTTAAGGTGGGAGAGGGGAAGAGGATTCTTTTTTGGCATGACACTATGTGTGGAGATTCTAAGCTTAAGTCGGATTTTCCCTCTTTATAGGATTGCTAGGGATCAAAACGCAGCTGTGGAAGATTCTTTCTCATGTATTGATAATATTATTCAGTGGAATGTTGAATTTATTAGAGATGCTAATGATTGGGAAGACTTTATAGGTCAAAAGTGGTGCCGGGAAGGGAGGATAGTAAGCTGTGGGTTCTTACAGGAAATCCCAGGTTCTCTGTTTCTTCTTTCTACAGAATTTTAACCTGTCACAGGAGCTGTTAGTTTCCATGGAAAAATATTTGGAGAGTGAAGGTACCTTCAAAGGTGGCTTTTTCAGTTGGGTGGTATCTCTTGGTAAAGTTTTGACCACTGATAATCTTAGGAGGAGAGGTATGTTTATAGCTGATTGGTGTGTCATGTGCAAGAAGGATGGAGAAACTGTAAATCATCTTTTTCTTCACTGTGAAGTGGCCATGTCTTTGTGGAATCAGGTTTTTACTCGGACGGGTATAGTTTGGGTGATGCCTAAGCATGTGGTAGATCTACTTGCAGGATGGTATGGATTAGAGGGAAGAAAATGTGTAGCTGCCATATGGAAGAAGATTCCTTCATGCTTGATGTGGTGTCTATGGCTGGAAAAGAATGGCAGATGCTTTGAAGACAAAGAAAGTTCAATGGGAGAACTTAGGAATTTCTACTTTAGTACTTTTGTGTTTATGGGCTAAAACTCTTGTAATGAATGATGTTAATTTTCTGGATTTGAATTAGCTTTTCTTGTGTTTTCTAGAGAGATGTAGGTATTTCCTTTGTATACGTTCTGTATACTTGAAGCTTTGCCTATTCTTGGTAATAAAGTTTCTTATTAGTTATCAAAAAATAATCTGCCAGAAATGGAGGTTCTTTAAGTACAATAGGGATGATTTCTACTTAAATAGCCTGATTACGGTAAAGTTGCTTGGTTTTATGATCTTTAGATGTTCAATCGAAAATTCAAAGTATTGCATGAATGTAGTATTTATGAAACAAAGCCGGAATTTGTAGAAAGCATATAGCAAGCTTTCAGACGCAGGAAGGCTATGAAATTTAGACTTGATTGATCTCATCAGTAACTTAGGAGGCAAAACAGTACCTTGTACTTCTTCCTTAAATTGACCGACCTCACCAGTAACTTCCTCGGCTGATGACTTGGCACTATCCTCTTTATCCTTAACCTGTTCTAAATCATTTTTAAGAGCACTAATAGAAGCTTCCAGCTCTTTAATTCGTGATTCCATGTCCCGGTTTTGCTCATACTCCAACCTGGCCAAAAATAAGAGGTACGAGCACATGTAATTCTGGGTAAGTGCCCAAGCAGCTAAACAAATATTACATTAAACATTAACATTGAGTTAACGCTACTCTTTGGAACTTTAAAAGACAAATAACATGTTCTTGCAGTAAATAGATGTATGAGCTAAGGAAAAGCTGAGAAAATTATGTAAACAACAACACAACATGCAAATAATGTAAATTTTAAAGCTTTAAGAAAAATCCTATAGGCATTGCCTTTTTTTTTTTTTTTTTTTTTTTTTAAATCTCGGGGAACCTCTCCAAGGCAGGGCCCTTCAAACCCACCCCTACAGAGTAAATTCCGGTCCCGTGCACCGCACTCTCGAAAGTTTCTCTACACAAAACTGGTTAATTCGCTAGCTTTTCACAAGGGGGTATGGCCCTATAGGCATTGCCGAAGGTGGTGTCGGGAGGTTTTAGTGCTGACGAGCCGAACCTAAGTAGTGTCGTGAGCTGTCTTACGTTGCCGGAATCCTCACCGAAATAGAACCAAACGGCTTCCCTTGTGTTAGTGACCCTAGCGTCGACAGCCACAGCAATAACCCAAGCTACAGAAGTCCTTGATGAAGCCAGTGTTTCTGCGCAAGCTTCATTGGAGCACGGGGAGCTTATGGATGGGCCGCCACCCCTTATGGTGGCATAGACTTCGTCGCCGGCAAGTTCTGGGCTAGTTCCTGACTCTCTGGTGGCGAATTCACTACCGACGTTGTCACAAAGTGTTTTGTTGAAGAAGACTTTTGATGTAGCTAAGATTTCGGGAATAGTAGTGGCACAAGCAGTGTTGTCGGCTTCTTCTGGGTTGATTACAATCCCTTTGGTTGAGAAGGCAGTGCTATCGGATCAGGTGGCTTTAGCGCATGTATCGGAGTTGGTAGAAGAGCCCAGTGTTTCTGTAAATACTGGTTCGATGGTTCTGTTATCAGCTAACAGGGAAGGGGAGGATGAACCTACTCAACTCTACTCCTTTCATCCCAATGTGTCAGATTGGGTTATCTGGAGAGCAATGGTAGGAAATTCTTATGAGGATTTTGAAGCTAAATTTATGGCCTTATAGCTGTAGAGAACCTACTCAACTCTACTCCTTTCATCCCAATGTGTCAGATTGGGTAATCAGGAGAGCGATGGACATTAAGCATATGGTAGGAATTTCTTATGGGGATTTTGAAGCTGAATTTATGGCCTTACTTATAGCTGTAGAGGCGGTGAATGCCCAAGCCAAGTCCGATCAATCCTTGGCTTCGGCCAAAAAAAGAGAGAGAACTCAGAATACTAGATTGGGCAATGAAAGAGGATGGAGGTGAGAAGAGCTCTACTTGGGAGCGTAGTAGGGGGAGGGGCAAAATGGTTATCCCATGAAGTCAAAAATAATTTCATGGAATGTGAAAGGGCTGCATAATCCTAATAAGCGGCTCCAAGTCAAAAATTTACTTCGCCAATGGAAATGGGACATCATATGCTTACAAGAGACTAAGTTAAAAGCTATTACAAGACAAGTAGTTTGCAGCTTATGGAGAGGACAACATGTTGGGTGGTCTTACCAACCATCTAAATGAGCTTCCAAGGAAGTTCTAATTATGTTTGACACAAGGGTGGTAGAAAGGGTGGAGGAGTGTGTGGGTTATTTCTCGATTGCATGCTCTTTTGTTAATTTAAATGGGCTTTTATTGGGGTTTATGGCCCAAACATTGATGCAAAGAGAAGATTTTTGTGGGAAGAACTGGCAAGAGTCATTAGTTGGTGGGAGTTACTGAGCTACATAGGGGGGACTTTAATACTTCTCGCTTTCCAAGCGAAAGGCCAAGAACTTCTCTCATCACTTCAGCTATGAGAGATTTTTCTAATTTCATTTCAAAACAGGAGCTCATAGACATTCCACTATCGGGAGGCACTTTTAACCAGTCCAACAACTGTGATTGCCCTTCATGGTCGAGAATCAATATATTTTTGCTAACACCTGATTGGGAGTCGCACTTCCTGGATGTGGCTCAAAGAAGATTACCCTGTTTATGCTCTGATCACTTCCCCATCATTTTAGATTGTGGAGCATCCATGGGGGTAGAAGGTATTTTAAATTAAAAAATATGTGGCTTAAAATTGACGGTTTTGTATACAAGGTCAGACAATGGTGGACTTCCTATAGTTTCCAAGGCTCTCCAAACTTCATTATGGCTACAAAGTTGAAAGCGCTAAAATAAAACCTAAAGCAGTGGAATGAACAAGTTTTTGGCTATGTGTTTAAACAAAAGTGCTCTCTTAAGGAGGAACTACAGGGCCTGGAAGGTGAGGAGGCCAAAACCCTTTTTGAACTTGATCAAATTCACAAGAGCCAAGTAGTTACTGATCTTGAAAGGGTTACTTTAATGGAAGAGATTTCATGGAGACAAAAATCAAGGGTACTCTGGCTTAAGGAAGGGGACAAATGCACGAAATTCTTCCATAGGATGGCTAACTCTCACAAGAGGAACAATGCTATAGATTCACTGATGGTAGATGGGGCAGTTTCTTCCGATCAGTTGGTTATCAAAAATCATATTGAACAATACTATCAACAATTATTATCTGAAGAGCATATTTGGAGACCAAGAGTGGATGCTTTATCCTTTTCCACATTAGACCAACAAAGTGCAAGGTGGTTAGAAAGACCATTTACAAAAGAGGAAATGGGCAATGTTATCAGAGGTATAGCAAGTGATAAGGCTCCCGGTCCGGATGAGTTTACCCTGGGTTTCTTTCAAGCTTGTTGGGAGGTGGTCAAGGAATATATTATGCAAGTCTTTCTGGAATTTCATTCTAATGCTAGATTTGAAGAGTCTTAATGCCACATTTTTAGCCCTCATTCCTAAAAAGGTGGGGTCTAGGGATGTGAGGGACTATCGCCCCATTAGTCTTGTGAATGGGATGTACAAGATTCTTTCCAAAGTGTTAGAAAATAGACTAAGCTCAGTGGTGGAAAAGCTAATCTCAAAGCTACAAAATGCATTTGTCAAAGGTAGATAAATCCTTGACTCGGTTCTTATCGCAAATGAAGTATTGGATGGTCGATTAAAGTCTAGAGAACCTAGGCTACTTTGTAAGTTAGACATGGAAAAAGCTTATAATCATGTCAACTGGAAGTTCCTTCTCTACCTACTTGGTAGATGTGGTTTTAGGGGGAAATGGTAGAAATAGGTAAAATTTTGTATCTCTTCAGCTCATTTCTCTATCCTGGTAAATGGCTCTCCAGTGAGTTTCTTCAACTCTTCTCGTGGCTTGAGACAGGGAGATCCGCTCTCTCCTCTACTTCTTTTATTTGTCACGAAAGCTCTCAGCAAGATGATTGAGGGTCTGGTGGATGGTGGGTTATTCCATGGTTTTTTGGTGGGGAATGGTAATCTCAACATTTCTCACTTATCTTTTGTGGTGCACACCTCAGTCAAGTCCAAGACTTGAGGGCACTACTCCTGTGTTTTGTTGTTGTGTCAAGGTTGAGTATTAACCTTGCTAAGTCAGAAATAGTGCCAGTGGGGACAACCCCCGATGTGGAGATTTTTGCTACTACCTTGGGATGCAAGATTTCTTCGCTTCCCATGAAGCATCTTGGCTTACCATTGGATGTCTCTTTCAAATCTGAAAGAATTTGGAATGATGTAGTCGAAAAGGTGGAACACAAATTGGCTGCTTGGAAGAGGCTTTACTTATCAAAAGGTGTTAGATTAACTTTGATTAAAAGCACTCTTTCTAACTTACCCACTTATTTTTTGTCTCTGTTCCCGCTTCCTACAAAGTTGGCTAACCGCATTGAGAAGCTACAAAAGGATTTCTTATGGAGTGGATTGGGAGAAGAGTTCAAATTCCACCTGGTTAATTGGTCTACAGTTTGTACCCCAATATTTGGAGGAAGTGTGGGGATTCGCCACTTGTTGAAATTCAATCAAGCTCTTTTAGGTAAGTGGTTGTGGAGGTACCAAAATGAAAAGGAGGCCTTTTGGAGGTTGGTTATAGATTTTCAGTTTGGGGAAGCTTGGGGAGGATGGTGCTCGAATGAGGTACGAGGCACTTATGGAGTGGGTTTGTGGAAAAATATTAGGAGCCTTTGGAGGACCTTCCGAGATCAAGAACATTTTGTTGTAGGCGATGATTCTCGTCTGTTTCTGGTTTGATATATGGTGTGGTACCCATTATCTATGAGATACCTTCCCTGCCATCTTTGTGATTGCAAGATTAAAAGAGGCATCGATTGCTGATCTTCATTCTACAGTAAATGGCACCCCTCAATGGAATATTGACCTCATTAGGACAGCCCATGATTGGGAGTTGGAGTCTATTACAGAGTTTTTTGCAGCATCTGCAAGTATTCCAAGGAGATCCAGAGACAAGTTGCATTGGAATCATTCTAAGAAAGGTATCTTCTCAGTCAGTTCTTTTTATCATAAGCTCACGAACTCCGGTTTGCCTATGATCCCGTAGAAAAGCATATGGAATCAAAAGCTCCTTCAAAAGCAGCATTCTTTGTTTGGACAGCGTCTTTGGACAAGATCCTCACCACAGATAATTTGAGGAAACGACGGATTATTGTCCTAGATTGATGTTGTATATGTAAGAAGCATGGGGAGTCAATTGATCATCTGATGTTACACTGCAAGATGGCCAAGGCTATATGGAATGATTTTTTCTCAAGAGTCGGATTGTCTTGGGTTATGCCTTGTAGATTGGTGGATTTCCTCGCAAGCTAGAAAGGACTACAGGGAGATTCTCAGGTAGCAACAATTTGGAGGTGTACCAATAATGTATGTGTTGATGTATTTGGAGGGAGAGAAATGCTAGATGTTTTGATGATCAAGAGAGAACAATGGATGCGCTTAAAGTTTTCTTTTTGAAGACTTTGTTCCTATGGGCGAGGGCTATAGTTTGTAACGGACGTAGTGTCCATGATCTTCTTCTTTCTATTGTAACCTCTAATTAGGCCCCTTTTTTTCATGTATACTTCATGTGTACCTGGGCATCACCTACTT